>JAMKQA010005713.1:0-24691 GCA_024699735.1 Posidonia australis
CATTGGGGAACTTCTCAGTTTATACAGTGGTTGTTCGAAATAGTCAACTTTGGGTGGCCTTTGTTCAACAGAACTTCGGGGAAACTTCTCAGAAGTGCTCTCAAATCGTTGAATAATTTCCTTTTGCTTGAATGTTTAAACTATCTCATAATAGTTGCTGTCAGGGTTTGGACCATGATAGCAACGGGTGCGTGTCATGTTTCCTTGTTCCTGTTCAAATCCATACTATTTTATTCTATCATGTCAATTAATTAAATTATTATATTCTATTTTTTGTTGAAGTTTGATAAGAAAAAGAATATGTTATTTCAGACCACCTTTGTGTACAATAGATCTGATGGACTTGTTTTGCTTCTTGACAGATTTTGATTTAAACCGTGAGGACAAGAAGGTTTGGTTTTGACGTGTGTATTTATCTTTCTTCTCATACGAAGGATTGTCGAATTTCCTGAATTTTAGAACAACTCATGATAGATTTCACACCTTCATTCAGATTTGAGTTCTAATAAAATTTATTACCCAAAGATTTGAGTTCTAGTATTGTTATTGATAAAGGATATCTTACATAAGTTTGTGCTCATCGATTAGGCCTTCCGAGTAGAAGGACAAAGAAAGACCGAAAAAATTACCACCAGGAGTCAGGACTCAGGACAGTCTCCACGCTGTCTTCTTTGCAGAAGCTTTAGCTTTCTTCTAGAACAAACAGTAATGTTCAAAAATTCCAAGCATTACTGGTAGCTGGTACAGTTATGTAACACAGGACTAGTCGCATTGGAGGCCACTATGATAATATTAAATCACCAAACACTGTTGTTCACCATATATGCTGCATGAAACATGACATAAATATAATATAGTTTTGGGACTACTGGAAGCCTTGCATCTGCCTAAAAGTCTCACTTCCTGCAAACCATTCTCACACCATGAAAAACATAATCAAACAGATTCCCTCTTGTTCATTGATATTATAAGAGTCATCATGATTCATGATGTTATTGGGTTCCAAAACCCACGCACATACACATAGCATTCTGAGTCGAACATACTTCGTCAAAACTGAAACAAAAGCAAACCAAAACTAGTTTTTGAAAGCACTCTCCGATTTGAATCTGTATTTGATTTAGTATTAGTTGGAACCTTTCTCAATCTGGGAAATATAAGTCAGAATGTAATCATCCTTGCTTATTGATGAAATGTTCAGTAATATGGTACTTCTACTCACCACATGTATCTGCCACGTACTTACTTTTCAAATATAGACTCTCATGACCGTAGAAAAACATGATATTGTTTATTCTATTTACAAAGGAAAAAAGTACTTCAATTTATGATACCTTACATCTGAAACAGACAATGAATTATACAAGGGAATGCTGCATAACTAATAGCATTGTCAACAGCAATTTACAATAGACAATGTCTCATTGTCATAGTGGCTCGAAGAAGACAAAACTCGTCACGTCCTCCGAGTTCGAATCCAGGAATATGTAAAAAATTAATCAAAACCGATAACAAAAAAAACAGCAATTTACAATAGGATCAGTTCACCTCCCTGGAGACTTCTCACTAGTGAAGTGTGAAGTGATGCAACAGAAGTTGAATACAAAGAAATGAAAAAGGCAGTGCAGAAAACTCACCATCCATGTCCACCCATTCCCTTTTTCACAACTCCTTTCTCCATCCTCTCTACCAAACTCATGAACACATCTGATGCCATGGATTTATTGGAGAAATTTGTCTTCTGACTCTCACCGTGCAGCCTTCATCTCTTTGCTAATTGTCTCCACCACATATCTCAATGCTTCTTCTGATCTTCCAAGTCTTACGAGACCACCTCCAATTAAAACTGTATAAGAATTATCGACAGGGCACACCCCTGTCCTCCTCCTCATTACCTAGTGGTTGTTGTAGAAGAAACATGATGCACCCCAACAACGAGATCAACTATTTTAGTATAACCACAACAACTCATCTTACATTATTGTTATATGTAATTATCACAATCTGTTGTGAATTTACTGCCTTTGTATTGTACCAAGGGTCCATGTGGTTCACACTATAGCATCTAAATTTATGGTATGTACAACCAACTTAATAAGTAACAAAGTTAGGCATGGCATTATAATTCCATTATCTCTATCGAGATTCAAGACTTGATATCAACAATGAATTAACTAAAATTTAAAAAAAAAATAGTGTACCACACTTCATTACATATTTACCATCCAAATACTTCGTACTTAAAGAAAACACACTTCAAAATCCAAACTCCAAGCGATTTCATCCAAACAAGATTACTTAGAATTTCATAAATCACTCTATAAAAACTTATTATAATAAATTTATATAGCAGAAGTTATGTCAATTTATATTATTAAGCTTATTTTTGTTTTCTCATTTAATTCATATTCTAGATACCATTTGAATTGCTTCCGTAGAAATAAACAATTTCCATCCCTTTCCTTGCCTCTTTGTTTTCTTCTTCTCCGCCCCCATCTCTCATCCTTCCTCCTCCGCAATGGCAAAGCTGATCACCCGAGCCCTACCAGCGGTGGTTCCGGAAGGTGAGGTGGGGGAAGAAGCAGAAGCAGTAGCAGGCTCCCAAGGAGAAGCAGCTCAAGATTAATGTTGCTATAGGGATCGATGATCCTTAAATCCTGGCAATTGCCAAAGATTGGGTTTTTTTTGGGTTAAAAGTTGTGATCTTTGGTGCATTTAATGTTACCATTTGCTTGGTTGCAGTGCAGGGACTGGTTAGTGTTGGTTTTTCGACTCACAAAAGGTTGCTTTTGTTTTTCAATCATGTAATTCTTATGATATGTTTGAGCTACATTCGGAAGGTGGTTTAGAATAGTTTCTATGGATTCATTCTATTTAGTTTATAGCAACATAAAAGTAGCTGGAGTGTGAACTTCATGTTTGATGTTTGATTGCCTTTTCCTTTATGAGGAAGCTATATCTTGGACAAAGTGGACACGTCTGATATGCAGAGGGTGCTTTTTCTTTTGTTCCCTGGCAACGTAGGCATGACCTCTTCAAGTGAATTCTTTGCACCATGATATCTTAATTTATGGTTTTGGTGCAGAACATTGCAGAAATGGTTCAGTTGAATGTCCCCATGGCAATGAAGATTGTATTTGATAGTTTCAGTGATTCAGACTACAATACAAGAGACACATCTATAGATAATGTTGGTAAATTCAAAAGGTTTGAATTGTCTCGTTTTGACATGCATTCCTTTTTTTTGGACCAACAGCTTGTTTTGGGTGACATTGTCGTTTCGGTTGAGACAGCTGCTAGACAGGTTTAGGAGAGAGGCTGTACATTGTTGATGAGATACGGATTCTTGTGGTTGGTGCCAATTGATCCATGTACTTTTATATCAAAATAATCCTTTCAGTACGACTGTCAAACCCAAATTATCAAGTCACATAAGAAATTTATCTGCGGTATTGTTCTTTATCATGTTTGAAATAAAATGGGGTGGTAACTACTAAGATCTCATTTAGAATTACTTATAGACAGCTTCTGAGTAGTTAACTTCTGTTAAACCATCAAATATCTTTGAAGTAGTTCCAAATAGGATATTAGGAGTCCATTTTTTATAACTTCTGGATTCTAAAATCATATGTAAAAACATAGTTTTTTAGAAGTTAGTTAAAGAGAACTTCTGATAGAAACTGAATAAATGTGGTATGTATTTACGTTTGTAATCTTGATTTTTTAAATTAATTACATAAAAATGTCCTTATTATTTACAGATTTGCCATTTAATAGAAAATAAATATGTAAAATCAATATTACTAGAATCTGATTATTGTTGTGGAATCTTTATTTGTCAAACAGAATTTTCATAACTTAAGTTAAAATCTAACTTCTACAGATATTCTCAAAAACCAATTTCTATTAAAACCTCACAATCTAAGTTAAAATATAACTTCTACAAATAATCTCTAAAACTAACTTCTATTAAAACCTCACAATCTAACTTTTACAAATGAAAGATTCCAAATGACATCTAAATTTACTTTTACTGACGTACTAAGAACAGGTGGAATTGCACGGAATTAAACAGTAGTACTTATTGTTGTCACAGATGTCCGTAGATCAGTTTCATTGTGATGGATAACATTTGCAAATTAGCGACAATGTGTCATTGTCACAGTGGCTGGGAGAACTTTAAACTCGCCACAGGTCTTGGATTCGAATCCCCGAGGCTGAGACATGCATACTGTTAACCAAAAAAAAAAAACATTTGCAAATTAGCGTGCCATGCTGTTTATTTAATACATTAATTGGTTATCCTAGCGTTCAAGCAATCCCTTAATTAATGATAGCAGATTTTTGAAACTCTACCCTTGTCCACTTACCATTTTCTTTTACCTACCTTAAAAAAATAACCATTTCAAGTAAGATACATAGAATTAACACTTATCAGTCACTGCGAAAGGACAAATATTAACGGTTCAACTTTGGAGTTTGACTAATGTCTCTTTTCCAGGTTCATGGTTTACTGCATCTTTTGGGTTTTGAACATGAGCTGAGCGTAGAGGCTGAAGAAGAAATGGAAAAGGAGGAAGAGCTTATTTTAAATAGTCTAGGTTGGAAAGGAAAGGTCTAATTTGTTGGGTAAACAAAATCTAAATGGGACTGGTAAAGAATTTCTCAATGGTAAAGTAAATAATGAAAACGATTAAACAAATCAATAAGTAAAACATACCAATATTTACGTGGAAAATCTTCTCGATATGAGGAGTAAAAATCACGGAATCTATCAGACAACCTCTAAATCTCCACTATAATCAAATTAGTACAAATAAGGTCTTCTCTAGTATTTTACTAGAGGAATCACATACACATCACAAGTACACAATGACACAAGTAACAACAACACAAAACAAGAAGTAATGTAGTTTTACCCAAATTCGGTTTCCTCTGTTCCAGAAAATTCTACTATCACTACGCTGCTCCAAAAATCACAAAACATGGCAGGAATGAAGCTCCACGATTCCCTGAATTACTGAAAAGATTTCAGCCAAAATGGACTTCGTTTCACCCCTCAGACTGACCTTTTACCAAGAGTACGTGCTGCAGAACTGTAGTGACGAACTCCCTCTGAAACCCCTTTCGATTCTATCTCTTCACTGCTCTGATCACCAATCCAACCGTCCAATCTGAAGAATAGTGAGTCACGACATTGTCGGTAAAATCTCCGCTCGATCCGACCACAAACACCCTTTCGATCAATCCTATGATTAAGGTGGTGTAGCAGCAAGAGAGATGAGCAAAAGAGATGGACGAAAATCAATCATCCCTTCTCTTGTAAAAAAAATTGTGTTGTTTTCTCTCTTCCTCTACAAGTCCTAATAAGATTTATGGATAAATAGCATGAAAGTCACTACAAAGTAAATAAATAGTAAAATAGACCATCCTCCATGTGGAGGAAAACCCAACATAATTAACAGTGCCACATGCTGTAACCAATGAAACCACTAAGAAAACTCAAATGGTAAATTTTTATGAATTGTTGTTAGAATATATATCTTATTTTTCATCTCCCTAAACTTTCACTTTATTTTAATCTACGAATTTGAGTGCAAGATTTCATAAAAAGCTTTGCAGTTTGAGTGTTTCTCAGTTGCAGCTGCAAAATTTTCAATGAAAGAAGGCAATCTATGATTCTATAAGCCAAATTTTCAATATATTTTCTGTGACATGGATGTTGAGTATTGATGCCAATAAAGAAGTCATTTATTTATTTGTCACAAGTGTTGCCAGTAACTCTATCTGTCAATAAGGCACACTTTCGAACAGTAAAAGCCAAGTTACACTGAGAACTGCAGAAGCTCTAAGAGAAGCTGTTTCAAGAGGAGTAAAGCTAGTTATCGCAACAGGAAAGGTGGCCTTCATGTTTCTTTTGAACTCCTGATTATATAATTTTGCTCAAAGAGTTGTAGACAAACTCTAGGTTAATTCACTTTGGTGTCCTCTTATTGAATTCAAGAATATCGATGTCCTTTGAATTCCATCATTTGGTTTTATTTCTAATTTGGAAGTGTCGCTTCTTATATATTTAGAAAAACAATAAACTTCTGATTGGAAACAGGCCCACCCAACAGCTATAAATGCATTAAAGGTAGTTGGATTGGCGGGAAAAGATGGTATTGTTTCTGAGAATTCACTGGGTGTGTTTTCACAGGTGTGTGCTATGTGTTTGGTTCAATTGTTCTGGATCTCCTTTCCTAACTGTTTCAATTTTACATTGTTGATTGATATCCATATCATTGGTTTATGCACTTTATTATATTTTTTGATCAGTTGTTTTATTCACTTGATGGGACTACCTCTTACCAGTAACCATAAGGAATCATCCGAGCTATTAATAATTTATTATTTAATATCTTGGAAATATATTGTCTAATGGTTGTGATGTACTGGAGATACATTTGAAGTTGTTGCTCTGTTTTTGTCCTTTTATTGATTTCTTATTTACTGTTGATGGTATAAATGACTATCCTATAGAATCTTAATAACTTTAAAAAGCCTCTCTACAAACAATGCATTTACCTTTATATACAACAGGAATATAGGAGATAGTCTCAAGCTTAACAAAATAGGATATAGTTGTGGTATGATGTCAGTCTAGTGAAAAGCTATCGTTTGTTTAACTGGATGAATGCAGACAATATTAATCTAATAGAAAGCTGTAACCTATTTGACAAAATATATTATAGAGGTTGTTGCTTGCCTAATAGTGAGTCCACCATGCATATTCTCTGTGATTCTTGGTTTTTAGAGACTTGAAGATGCCTATTTTTCGTCGTCCCTGAGACTCAGACTTGTTACCATTTACCACATTCCTAGCCATCCTTCTATGTACCTTTCATTTCTTGTCCAGAAAATCTCAAAGTTCTATTAATGTCTGTCCAGCTCCCTTTTTCATATCTAAGTGGATTTTAGTAATTTACCACTACACATATTCGAGAAATGAATGTGAACATCCATGTAAAGGAAAAGGGTCAAACAAGATATCTAGATAAGAAAGACTATATAAACACAGGGGAAAACTCTCTCAGTAGTAGAAACCTCCCAATGCGAAGATGGTAGACACAATAAAGCTCTGGATCGATCTAGTAGCAGCCTTTGTAACAATTTTAAATATCGTTTATCAATTAGGTTTTTCATAGATTTAATCCCAGTTTACCTGAAAATTTTCTCTTGTTGCCTCCCAGCAACATGAAGCTCAACCAAGCATCTCACGTTTGGTCCTTCGTTGTTAAACATAAAGATAGTCTACACACCCATGTTGAACACCATTAGGATTCATTGCAATACAATATCAAAAGGGGGAAAGGGAGAAGACTTCAAAGAAACATTAATGATGGGTGGGAAACAAGAGGGATACTGATAATAGAAGGACAAGAGCAATTATGAAAGAGATGGCAGAAGAGAAGTATTGGCATCCGAAGTATACATATATATCCACCACCAACCTGGGGTCGACTAAGTAAGCAATTTAGCCCATTTCATTTCACTAAGCGTTTACATATTTAGATTGTCACAAAAGATAAAAGTAGGACAGAAATTTATTATTATTGTCCAAAAAGACAATGATGGTTTATATAAATTGTCTTTAACGAGACAAGCCTTCGACTGTCTTCAAGGAGATCTACAAGAAAAGAAGTATATAATAATACCGTAAGTCAGTTTTTTTGTTCGATACAACTGTATGTACTTCAACTCTATCTCGCTGTTGGATTAATCAAACTTATTTCAGCAATAGGAAGTGCTCTGAGCCGTAAAGAATTTCCAGAATCTAGATTGACACCATTTTCATGAGCCATCTCCAAATCCAAACCGTCCTTTAGAAGGGTCAATACTGTACTCATATTGGGCCTTTTTGAGGATTCAAAAGCAGTGCATGCAATTGCCGTCTCGACTACTTTCCAAATAGAATTGATGTCATAATCTTCTCTAAGACGTTTATCAATTATCTCGCTTATCTCTCCTCTCTCAATCCTTTCTTGTACCCAGTTGGCCATATGAATATTTTCTATCTTTCTATTTGCAGGCAATCCTGTTATTAATTCCATGAGAACAATACCAAAACTATAGACATCACTTTTTTCACTGAGCTGGTTACTACTGTAGTACCTGCAACAAATAAGTCATTATCAAGAAGATGCCTAAATTAAAATATCATAAAAGTGTGGTTTTAAAGCAAAATTAACTTACAAGGAAATTAATTAAGGCTTGAACATGTTCTATTAGGGAATAATCTTACATCAAGAAAGTAAAAGATATCAATGCGCCTAATATAATCCTACACCACTCAAGACACTTAGATTCTAGATTTAATAAGATGCCAAAGTCAAACCGCATACAAGTAGGGTCAAATGACCATTGTGCCCTCTAAAAGAGACTGCATGTAAGGTGCGTGCATGTTAGAAAATAGTCCCACATCAAGAAATTAAAAATATACTATTGGATTTTAAACAACACTAGATCATTCCTTTCATTGTAAAATATTTTTGAGTTTGATGTCCATATTTAATATGTTCACCATCTATATCTATCTATCTACCTACCAGGTGACCTCAAATGTGCACTGCATATTTAACTACATTTAAATCAAATCTGTGAGTTAAAGAATTACATTAGTTACTGAATAAATCAATGTAAAAAGAGGTGATCTCTAAATATGTTATTTTGCATTATGTAATTGTCGATTATAAAAAAATTCATTATCTCGATATTTATTGTAAATTGATAGGATTTTAATTGTTTACATACAAGATCTAAAATATTTTTATAACTATGAAATTCAAAATTTTCAATGAAATTTGAAATTTTCCATGTAGAATCAATAATAATATATTATGATGTATTTTGAAATTTAGAATTTTATGAATATATTAAATTGATAGAGAATTTTAAACATAAGTTTGAACATATAGTTTTCCAAAGTTATTCAAATTATTATTGTTCTTGAGATATTTTTATTTATAAAACAAAATTTTTTTAGAAAATGACACATTATCAATCCCTATGTGGTACTAAATTGTTGTATAGATACTATGAGACTAAAAGTGAATATAACTGCCTAACTAATTGCAATTTGCCACATAACAAAAAATTACAACTCAATTAATCATAACTCTTCATACAAGTAAAGGTTGATGTGGTTCACTTTTTAGAATTTTTTATTTTCAAAAATAATCTCATTTTGATTATTCTCATAAACAGAAGAAGAATATTTTGAATTTTAAATTTAATATATTCAACATAACATCTAAATTTATTATTTAAAGAGATAAGGAAAACAAAGAATTATGCAAAAATTTTAATTTTCTAATATGACATTCAAACTTTCTATTAATTTATTTTAGAATATTTTAGCATCTATTTTGTTAGAATTAACATTGATTGTTGAGAAAATAATTATTTATAATCAATAGTTATGTAACTAAAAATAATTTATTTTGAAGATTACCTCTTTTACATCAATTTATTCATTAACTAGTGTAATATTTTCTTCACAGATTTTTATTTTTGTAAACATATTCTAAGCATGCCTTGAACGTGCTATAAAGTATTATATACATAGAAAAGGTTTGAAGTTAATTGAAAAATAATTGAACATTCAATGTAGAATGGTTCACGAACGACAAGAACATTTTTACTACTCGACTACTTGCATGATATATTCATGACAAGTCACGCTTCACCTAGGATTTTTGGAAATCGTCAATAATTAAGTACTTCCGTCAGATCATATATAAGGTTTGAAACTGAAAAAAGGATTCTTTGCATATATGTTCCTTATAATAATCAAAATTACAAGTGTATCCTTGAATTTTGAAATAAAAAAAAATAGTGTACTCATGTATTCTTAGTTTCTTACACTACTTCCATACAAAATCACATACAGAGCCATGCCCATATTTGATGAGAGAATTTGTATTTGTCCATTAAATCATGGTGAAACATTATCTTGTCCCTAACTTAAAAATATATAATTGTACTTTGATCTTTTTGTTTGGCATTTTGTCTCAAGATTGTTTACCAATTCTATTAACTTGTTGATCATTTTATTGATTTTGTCAAACTTTTTAACCTGATGACTATGTTTTGACCAAGGATAAAATGTCATGAGTTCACTAATTTATATAACATTAAAAAGCAATCGTATAGATTTTAATGTTTGAAATGTTGACATTTAGTATGATTAGTTGTATAAAAATTGTCATGTGTCTTGCCATGTGTCTATTTGTCAAGACAAATTGACGCATGACATGTATTTCTTTTCAAAACTTAACACATAGCATGTTTAAACAAACAAGACTTTACACATAGCATGACACAAAATGAAACTTCTTATTTTCTCAAAGTTATTTTAATTTTATCCATTCAAGATTTAACAATCACTAACTACAAATGAATTAATTTTTTATCATATTGTAACTTTTTAACTTATCAAAATTATTCCCACTCCATATATATTGTTTTACACTATCAGTATTTGTATTATTTTATATTTTCCATTAATCCTCATCAATGCTACCACCTCTACCTTTTAAGCTTCTAAATTTTCTATAATCTTGAACCACATATTATATAATGCCAATTGCATATATTATTTCTTCACTTTACTCTCATTATTATCCATGAACTATATAAATATTACAACTTTTCCATTTCTCATATAAGTCAATTCCAATTAATTGCACCTCTTTCTAATTTTGTTCTTTTGATTTTCCATTCTCTACAAGTTAGTTCTCAATTCTTTCTACTAATTATCATCTTAAATCAACTAATATCATTCAAAGAATTCTTTTTTAATTAAAATGATTACATATGAAATGGGAGTCATGAGATGAAATGTCTTTTAGAAATATATAGTTTACAATATTTGTTAGAGTATGTGACTATTTATTTTTTTATGTTTACAAAAACACACATGGATTAAATCCGAAATACTTTAGACATATAATTAATCTTTCAAAGTTTTAAATTTAGTTGATCTTAAACAAGATTATTCAATTTTTTGTACAAATGGTGAATGTTATGTATAAATTCATATTATGTTATAATAATTCATATTACAATGGATTCTTTAATATTTCTAAAATTAAATATATTTATAAAATTATTAAATATATGGAATAATAATGTTAATATCAAATAATATTCTAGGACCTTTAACTATTAGTCATTTAGTTTTATAATCTTTACAAGAATTTATTTCAAATAAGTGAATAATTAATTTCAAGTGTAAACACACTCCTATATTTTCGTATTACATTTGAAAATATATTTGTGAAAACTACAAATAAAAAAATTGGAAACAATATTTCATAATTTATATTTTATAATCTTGCTATTAAGCATGTATACATGATATGTGCAATGCACGTATCCCGAATCAATAGTAAATATAGAATTCTTGCATTAGGTAATGGCAAAAAGTATATAAATAGTGCAAGGATTCATGGGTACATTAGTTATCTTGGAAGACAATATGGTGCACCTACAATACTAACTATTGCCAACAATATATATCCAAAGTCATTAATCTATAGTATTCATTGAAGCCTATATATTATGCAACATTCAAATTATTTGAAAAGGTTAAAAACAAATACAATTAAAACACTTACTCGGGATCGAGGTATCCTGGAGTGCCGATAATCCTAGTTGATACATGAGTCACACTATCAGTTTGGAAAATCTTAGACAATCCAAAATCAGCAATCCTAACTCCCAAGTTTTGAGTTAATAGGATGTTGCTTGTCTTTATATCTCTATGGATGATGATAGGTTTGCAACCTTTATGCAAGTATTCCAAACCTGCAGTCCAATTTCTACTGTTTTAGTTTGAATGTAAGGAAAGTAGGGAAAATGAAACACTATTCCAATCCCACTACTTAAGTTTCATCATAATGGTTTGAAAACTAGATATGATACCAATAAAGTGTTATTTTCTAACCTTGTGCAGCTTCACTTGCTATACGGAGTCTCTCTCTCCAATAGAAGGTGTCCTTGCCAAGCTTGCCTAAAGAAAGACAATAGGATGATATATACTGTTCAATGATCACAGGAATCATATCCCCTCTAATGTAATCAATAAAAATTTTCCTATCTTTTAGTTTTTGCTTTCTATGATGTTCTTCTCCATCATGTTGTTTAATTGACATTAATTTTATTACCATTCCCTAGGATTATACTGTCTGTTTAGTTTGACTTTTGCAAAAAAAAAAAAAAAGGTGAAAAGAATACGACTCTTTAGATGAAGGGAATCTAATTGAGAAATGAGCGACAGAATGTAAGATGTGCTTCTAAATGAATTTAAATGCATTCTGTCAGATCACGTCTTCACTGCAAAAGCTATTTTCTTATGAGTAAATGTAAAAGCATGTAAAAGATATACTTAAATTAGATGTAAATTATTTGTACAATCTATTCTGACTGTAGCAACCAACGTGGCTTTAGCTATTTCATCATTTTTTTAATTAATCTTTAATAAATTGCAACCTTGCGGGTTCTTAACATAAAGTAAATTAAGTTAAAAATGCATTGTCATCTAATTATTGTAAGCTATTCAATTAAAGGTCTCAAAATTTGATAAATTTTCAGTAGATTTCAATAGTCAAAATTAAATGGCTCAATATCAATTGTTAAACCAACTATAAAAATTATAAGTTTAGAGTATGTTGTGAATCATGAAATGGGTTGAATGGTATAATATTAAATTTAAAAAAAAGGAAATGAGGTTACTGCAACCTTGATGTGGCAAATCGAGTTTATGTCAATGCAGGTTTTAATCATGTTGAACATATTTCTTATGTAATTTACCATAATTTGACATGAATAATATCATTTATCAACAAAAGTGATGTCTTTTAAAATTTAGAAAAATAATTTACACCAAAAAATGTTATTCTATGTTTGCATATTCCTTGAAAACATTAAACAAGTTAGAATGAGGTTAAACAAGTTTGATTTATGTTGAAAATGACTTATCGAATCATAATTGTTTCAAGTAAAGTTATGTTCATCAGTAATAACTAATTAAAAAAAAGTAATGTTAAATAATAAAGTAATATTTAATTGTATTGACAAATTGGATTGTGTCGACTCGGATCGATAGATCAAGTCAAAGACTGCCATCGTACAACTAATGTTGCAATATCATTATTTTCCTTGTTGGAAACTTTTTACTTTCTTAAATACAAGAATGCTTTGTTGCAATTCCGTGAACCAAATAATTGGTGTTCATTCCATCATTGAGTAGGAATTACAACAGTAGTAAAACATTATAACTCCTACTCATTCATAGATGAGATCATGAAATAAAACATATTTGCCAGGTTTTACAAGAACATTTTTTAGAAAAACTTTGCCGAAAGATTGATACTAAAACCTTGTTGGTCCGATAAATAAAATTATATCTACTAAAAATAAGTATAATTATGATATATAGCCTCACTTAAAAGTATCATACCTACACTCTCCTTCTGTCTAGTCATATTATCATAGATATGAAACACTTACCAATCAATGGTAGCATGGTTGTCAAAGTCTCTTAAAATGGTGTAAGCTTTTCTTAGGGTAAATCACCAATTCCAATCAATATTTATGTAATGTCTAGTTGGATTTCATGTGGCCTACTCTATCTTGTATCATTTTTGTATTATGAATGATATGAACGATCGTCATAAATGATACGAGAGCTCATATTAACCAGTTTTATTCATGACATGAGAAATAATACAAGATAAATGTCACGTCAATAAGTGACAACATCTAACTCGACATCACTAATAGTATGTATAGGAGTTGATGCAATAGTTGGTATACAATGCACAAGCAAGCATTTTCCTAAATATATGGAAATATAAAATATGCACCTGCGAGATAATCGGCTAGATTTCCTCCTGCCATGTACTCATAAACAAGTGTAAGGTGATTGATGTCATCGCAATAGCCAATCAGCGTCACTAGGTTCCTATGATGTATCCTTGTCAAAAGTAGTGCCTGTATCTCACAACATCAAAATAACTAAGGTGCATACAATCCATGTCTTAAAAACCCATCTAAAAGTGAGATCGATATCAACATGCCTAATTTTATATCATGAGTTTAGTGTTCGTGTTCTTGTAAAATCAAGTCTAGTTAGATAATTAAATAACTTTACATGGTCTAAAGATTGATTTTGATTATTTTATGTTCTACATGCAATGATATAATGGAAGCACTTGCCTCTGTTTGGAATTCTTGAGTTCCTTGTGATGATGAATAAGAGAGCATCTTCACAGCAACCTCGATGCCATTTTTGCAAATTCCATGGTAAACTGTCCCAAATCCTCCCCTTCCAATTTGTTTCGAAAAGTTGTTGGTTATCTCAACTATTTCATGGAATGTGAATTGCTTGCTCTCTGAATGGAGGGATGGTGGGCTACGTTGTGACTGAACTAGATCGAACGGAACTGAGAATAAAAAGATTAAAAGAATTAACACCAAAAGTTGTTCAGTTTTCGTCTGCTCATTTCGTAAAAGGAATCATTCACTTAGTACGTATCCTATACCTTGTTGCCTTCTCAATCTCCAAACAACAATCAACACCAGTGCCAACACAACCAATACACCTCCAATCGAAGAAACAACGATGATCACAATTTTGTTTGAGCCCTTCTTACACGAACCCGTATTGGTGCACAAAAGTGGGTTTTCTTCAATACTAATCAAATGAGCAATGAAATAGTTGTCTTAGTAAACATGATAGATATATTTTACTTATGCGATTTGCCATTAATATCCTTTGTTGTAAGAAGTACGTCTAAAATAATGTCAAAACAAAGGATATTATACGACATGTAATTCTTTGTTGAAGAAGTTTTTTGTGTCGTCAACTTTTACCTTAGCTTAAGTGATCCGCTTGCAGATTGGTCGAGAAGCTCTTTTGGGATTGATCCTCTAAGATTGTTTCTTGTTAGGTTCCTGAGACATCATAAACGATGTTCATCAAGTAACATACATGCATGCTTTCATATGGACTATGCATGCATAGCTATATGATCAATCTATCTCTTCACTTACAAGAATTCAAGATGTGAAAGGCTTGCAAAAAAACTCGGAATCTCGCCTGTAAGACCATTGCTTGATAAATCCCTGAATAATATGTAACTTGATTACACAGTTATAGATCAAAAGGTAGAAGAAAATTATAGTAAAATGTTTTTGGTTGAAATTAGTCTAAATTTGGTAAGTCAACTTTTTTATATTACAAAAGGTACCTTTGTTTATTGACTAAGTTTTCTTTAATCTTGGATAATATTTACATTTTTAGTGATAACTATATACGACTACACGCTAAATGTTGAACATTCCATTTGAATTGTGTTGATTATGTCTTGAACTTGTGTGACTTAATTAACCAATTATGCCATCTAACATATATGTTATGTGGATTCAAGGCAACTTAATTATGTGTGTGTGTATGTGTGTAAGGAAATGATCACCTACATAATTGTTCTCATTTAAGTATTTTAAAAACAACTCCCCAAACACATGTTAAGGATTCCAATTCAAATAATTTCAAAACTTCTAATTTATAGATTATATAAATAACACATTCAATGATTTTAAAGTAAGAATCACTAAATCTCTAAAATACTGGTTTCAAAATCAAAATCTAATCCATGGATCTTAATCTACTTCATTTAGATTAAATACATACAAAAATCCAAGTCATTTAGAAACTTCTAACATATAGATCTATTCAGATATAAATTCAATAGTTTTCTATGAAATATAACAAGCAATAATTTGTCATAATTTGCATACCTTGTATTCTTACAAAAAAAAATCTATTACAGGCGGACTACACTATGGTCTGCCTACACTTCCCTTCCGCTCCTCCCACCCTACAGTGTTACGTGAGTCTACCTGCACAAATGTGATGTGTGCAAGCTCACCACACTTATAATTTCTTAAAATTTTAAATTAGAAGTTTTAAAATCGCTTGAAATTTCCTTTATATGCTTCATAGAGAATGTATATGTCATTTAATAGTTTAGATTTTTAATTTTGGTTAGATGTTAAGCTATTAAAGGGTGTCCTCAAATATTTTAAAATAAGGACATGTCTTTAATGCGATAAGGTTAAGGTGTTGATATTCTTCGACACTCAAGATATAAAGAATGACATTGATGGTTCTTTTTCTATGAGGATTTTTAGGTTTGGGATTTTTTAAATCTTGTATCATTGTTTTCATTATAGAGTAGAATCACGTAGGTCACTCTAATTGAATCTCGTAAATCTTTATATTTGCATTTCTTTTTCTTGATGTATTTTTCTCTTCTATTTGTTGTTGGATTACCATCCATGTGCAAAACAACACGTTTCTTAACAAATTGGAAAAAACTAATGTGATTAGATGGGTTGCAGGTCTATAACCAGCAGTAAGCGAAAAAACTACATGTTCTTTTTTTCCTCTTTGAAAACTGCACTAGAGTTATTATGGTATTTTAGGTCTCACAAAAATGGAAAAAAGAATCAACTGTATAGACTTCAGAAAACAAAATCTAAAAGGATTTGGAGCTGAATCAAGTTGCGTAGAATACTAACCCAACCCATGACAAACACGGAGATGGCATTTGGAGCTGTTTATTCTACAAGTGAATCTAAAGACAGAGAAACACAACCACGTGAAAGTTGAGCATGGATGTTGGGTGTTTCTGGAAGTGGCTTTTTAGCTTTTGCATTTGTACAGAAATGCTTTTGTGGTTCCAGGAACAAGAGCATGATGGAAGCAAAACCTGAAGTCAGATTACGAACAATGAGGCTGACATCACTCTCGCAGGGATTGAATTAGATTCAATGTTGGTGGTGCTTATGTTACACGGGAAAATTAAAGTCAACTGGAGGTATGTATGATAGTTGGTGGCGTCATATCTCCAAGAGAACCAGATTCAGTATCTCTCAAGTAGATTTTCTTAGACTAAGGAGGGTGGTAGAGATCATTGTAATTAAATTTATCATTCCTTTTCTGTGCTACTTAGAGAATAAAAAGGAGATTTGTAACCTTGATAAGTGGAGAATTCTTGGTCTAGAGGCTAAAAGGAGTACATGTTAGTTTCTTTTCTTTCCACTTTTTTTTCTCAAAGGCATGAATTTTTAAGAGGAGTTTTTTCAGACTAACAAATAGATTAGTGATAGATAGGTCCATTGCCTTAATTTGAAGTATATCATTATTTTATGTGCTCACTCTATTATCAATAAAATAAAATTTTTTTGATTGCCCCTGAAAAAAACCAAAACCAAAAGATAGTTCCAAATGGTACCTATGTTGAGACGAATTTGGTCCTTAATAATGACTAGACTTCTTCATCCTTAAGATTTGGTCTATTTGGAATTATAGTTTTTGACAAAAAACACTTTTCTAAGATAAAATAATTCAAAATAGGTTTTTCTCATAGGTTTTTTTTTTGAAACATAATGATAAGCTTCTTTATGATTTTGAACTAAAAAAATGCGACTTCTAACAAAAGACTAGCTTCTAATAAAAAAAAACTTTTTACTAAACTTAGTTTGAAATGAACCCTTAATCACAATGCAGATTAGTAGTTATTTTCCAATCGGTACAATTACGCCTTTTAATGAAGTTGTCTGTGCATAGTTTCATGATTTTGTATTTTTGCTAAACTTAGTTATCTATTGGATTATTTTTAAAAAATAATCCAATAGATTAAATAAAAATGAAAGAAAAAAGAGAAAGAAAAACATTAGAAATGACTAAAAAGCTTCACCAAAGAATTTTATCTAAACCAACTCTTACAAGGATTGGAGCTTTGTGAGATTGGCAAACGAGGGTGCTATTTCACCAGTTAAATTACTTGATGAAAGATTCCTGCATATATAGCACATGACAACTTTGTTAGGACCATATATATCCTTCGTCATTCTTTGCAAAGTGTTATAGTAGAAGTTGTGGTGCATTTAGACTCGGAGAAAACGTACAATGATATGATTCTGGGACTACTAGATCTGTCATTACTACAATTCAAACCGTCCCATCGGAAATTTGTTGGAAGACATGGATCACCACTCCAGCTTCCCTTGAGATTGTAAGTTGCCTTGACCCCTAAGATGGCATTATCTAGAGAATTTCCATATTGCAAAGTAATATTTGCATAATATGGGAAAAGGCAGAATAAATTTAGAAAACAATGTTAGTGTGAGGTAATAAAGAAACTTCAAAGATTGTCATTCGTGTAAGGCAATAAAGAAAGTTCAATGATATTGGTCATACTGTCTCCAATGTTAGTTTCAGGTTGGGTAATATTGACAACTGCATAATACTCCAAGGCATTGATGATGGGAGGCTTGGTAGATTCGTCTGTCGACGTTATAGACAAATTTGTACGCTCATATGGCTTGATTTTTTTTGTGTAATAAGTCTGGGTGCTTAAGTATTCAAGAGTGATATCATCATCCAAGATTTCTTCATTCCAAAGGATGCGGAAGTTTCGAGTATCGTTGGATGATTTGAGGTCTTCTATTTCTGCAAAGTGCATGGCACAGTAAATTCCTACCGATGGGTACTTCTGTTGAAGTATACCGTACACAGACAAACTGAGATCTATGCTTGAGGACCCATTTTCTGGAGAAATTGCTGCTGTCATGACATCCATTGGAGTTTCAAACCCATTATTACTAGATGAACTATTGATGTTTGATGACGTCTTCACATCGATATAACCATCACGATGCTCTCCCCGCCAATAGCGGTCGTATACATCATCTGGGTACCTAAAAGTTGGATGTTCAAATTAAATGTTGTGATAATCAATAGTAGATGTATGTAGATGATAAATTGGGTAAAAAAACTGTATTGCAGTATTGTCCAGACCCAGCTAAAATAAAGGTTTCAAAAACATAAAGAAATGGATAAAAAGTCAAACAAAATTGTATCTTGTGTATTACGTTTGTAAGGCAAGACTTTTACGACTTGACTGTAACAGATAAATTCTCTATAAATCGAATCTCATCACTTGAACTCTAAAATGTTTGAACTTAGCTGCATATGCTATGTTGCAACAGCCAGCTTAAATTAATTTTCAATCGGTAATAAAAAAGAGAAATTTATCCCCCTGTCAATGCAAAAGATTGGGATGCATCATGAACATGGCCCTCGACCATGTGGACGAGCCAAGAGCCCTTAGCATGCTAGAGTTGAGGTGATTGTAATACAACAAAATTTTACGACAATTGTGATATGATGATGCAACAATGACAGTGGTGTGATGATGATAATCAAGTATGACAAGACAATTGTGTAGTATCTTATGGTCATGGCATTGCAACAATGAGATTCAAAGTGAGAGTAGAGCCAACTTAAAGTACACAAAGTTTGCAAACTCAAAACAAAGTTAGTGTAGGATCTGTATCAATATCAAACTTTTTCCTAGGATTAGTTTGTAATCTTGACATTCAACTCAAAACCACTAACCCACTTAGACTACGCAAACTCAATGACTAAATCAAATTCTCTTAATAGAATTGGAATCTCGACATGCCAAGAACTTGGTCGGATGTCATTTTCTCAAAGCGAACCAAAAAGGAAATGAAAGGAAAGACCAAGGTACGTACTTTCCCTCGTCAAAGCAAACTCAAATTCCGTACCTGATAACGCCTGCTTGTCCATAACTAGGTCGACCCAAACAGATCATTAACTGATTGGTAGAATCCATTGCCCCTGGGTAGATGGTTTCAGGAAGTGGCCTCAACTCGATACTGGATATGAAAGGTGTTCCATCGTCCGTATTCACAAAGCACACTGAAATTGACTCTGAGGTGGCAATCACCACTGCTTCCCACCAACCGAAGTTTGGAGTAATTGTTCGCCAGAAATTGATTCCTAGATAAACATCGAAAGTTGGTGTGTGGTTCTTCCCATCATAGTTCCCATAAAGGAACTGGAGTCTTACAAGATATCTTGCACCTTGATGGACCGGCTTCATCCTATAACAGTTCCTGAGTCCATTGGGGAAACTTCTTAGTTTATTCATTTATTTAGGATAGGAATCTCCGGTTGGCCTATCTTCAATAGGAACTATATGTATTTCACCGGTATCAACGAATTTGAAATCGGAAACATACATTATCCCTGTTTTTGCGTCATTGTACTCGTAACCTTCATCCTGTCCACAGTCTATACTTATGAATCCTGCAAGATGTCTCAAAAACAGTTATGAGAGTACAATATTATTCTTATTGAATTTATACTTTACGAAAGAAATTAAGATGTTTAAAAATCAAAACATCTCTACTTTATGTTAGATAGATGTCAAATACCTGAAGATGAAGGTTGCCCATAGACGACACTCATAGATACTAATTGCAAGATCGTCATTAAAAGAAGAAATTCCTGATGACCCATCTTCCACTTACGGTCAAAAATAATAATTGTGACGATGAAAACTAGCTGTATAAAAAAGAGTCTATTCTTAGATAGTCACAGCGATGGTTGCAAGAAGAAAGTTTGCTTAACATCATAGTTTTTTGAAAGCTTTTTTTAAAATTAATTACAGAGCCAAAAAAAAAAACATGTTCCTAGTTCTCTCTTTTCCAAAAGAAAATAGTCGTCAAATTTTATTATCACTTTGTTCATCATGTTACTTTCATCAATTTGATTGAAGATCTTACTGAAATAAAGAAAATAAAAATTAGAAATAAAGTGGAAAAGGCCATGTACCTTGTTAATTGAAACATAAGGGAGAAGAAATCTACAATTCTGATATGTATGATCTCTAAAATAAGATCATTAGATCTCTCTGAGTCTCCGTTACGTATCCAGTGTCTTCGCTTTTGTTGGCAAGATACCAGAAGATAATTTCCAAGTATTTCATGAAGTGTCAAGAAAAACGTAAAATTTTGGTATACATGGAAGATAATAACGAGAGAATCAACCAGTGAAATAGAATATGATCATCTTACCTGAGGTGATCGACGCTAGTATTCCCAAAAAGAACAAAAATTGAAGGACAAATCAAAACAATGAGTGTAACAAAAACTCAAATTAGAAAGATATATATTGGAGGGAAAAGATTACCATTGTGGGGATAAAAAAACAAACATGCCGTCTACGTCTTGAAATTTCAAAGAGAGAGAGAAAGAGCCGGATTGAATACGGTTTGTAGAAAAATCCATTTGAGTTTTGAAATTTCAAAGCATTTATGTGTATAAGCTAGTTTAGTTGGAATTAGGCAAGGATAAATCGCTTCCGTTTTCTTCAAGGAAGAATAATCTTTCGAAATCGGCGCTATCGTCTCCACGAAGTTAAGTTCCTCTCTATGAATTAGTCATTGAAAGGTGTCCCCATTGTTCATCTTCACCAAGGACACCGAAATTGACTCGGAGGTGGCAGTCACCATTACTTCGTTGAAATAATAACTTTCGGTGGACCATAATTCCACAGAAATAGGAGACCCAACACGTTAGACAAGTCACAAGTGGAAATAGGTGACTTTGGAAGGACTATATTCAACAGAAAATGTATGTACTTCTCGTGTTACCATTTCTTCGTTTGAAATAGTCAATGAGAGGTGTCCCATTATTTGTGTTTACCAAGCACACTATTTCTTCCTGGTGAGAGACTGACATTGGTTAATTCAGTCCTCTTAGTCATCCCTATCTATTATCTGTCGGTTATACACTTACCAATTAAAGTGGCAAAAGCAATCGACAAGCTTAGATGTTAATTCCTTTGGAAATCTTCTTCCTCCAACTCTCTACACCTGATCAAGTGAGCTACACTTACCAATTACGGTTTTAATTTAGTCCTAAAAACTAAACTCCTTTGGTAGCTCTTATCAAGCTCTTACTCTTTAAAGTGGAAAGAAATTTTAACGGCCAAATACTTCTCAAGATCTTAGCCAGGGGCACTTTTGAATATCTCTATTGGAAGATCTTCTCCTATTTGGCAGGAAATCAATGCCTTTTTTAATTTCTTTAATAATTTTACCACTTTTCAAGTTAAAAATGGTCATAATATTATTTTCTCGGAAAATAGATGGTGGTGCGGGAGAAAAATAAAGACTATACTTCCTAACCTTTTTAAACATGCAAAATTTAAAAAGACTTCAATTGCGAGAACAATTGAAATTTACCGAGTAGATTTTCACAAGTTATTTTCTAGTACTCCATCTTTATCCAACATTGACAGCATACAAGCATAAGCTGATATCCTCGCAGATATTCTTAACACTTTGTTGCTCTATCCTGAAGAAGACATTATTGAATGGACTCCTGCCACCAGTTACTACACAGTCAATTCTGGTTATAAGGTAATAAATGATGGCGGGTTAAGGTTTCATTTTTATGATCACATATGACTTAATCGGACCCCTTTAAAAGTAAAACTCTTTTCCTGGTTGGTTCTATTTAATAAGATTTTAACTAAAGTCAACCTTTGTAAGAGGGGCTGGATTAGTTCTGAGATTTGTATCTTTTGCAGAGGTTATGAGGAAACAACTAATCATTTATTTGTCAATTGTACATTTGCTACATCTGTATGGCATGCTTTTATCCAGGGACCCTTATATCCTGCCATTAGTTCTATTGCTCATCTATTTTCATGCACTCTTCCCTTGAAGTCTGAACTTTCTTTTAAAGGCAGACATACATTGATTTAGGTTATTTTGTAGTCCATATGGAAGAAAAGGAATAATCGAATTTTTAGAAAAACGTGCAATACTCCTTACATTATTACTAATGATATTTTATCTCTGTCATTGCTGGTCAAAATATTTGAGTTCAGGCTTTGAACATGATGAGGCTATGTGTGCAGTTTCAACTTTGGAAAATGATCGGACAATGGAACACTCACCTCATGTCCCGCGTCTGTCTCTTCAGAATTCTGAGGACAAAGTCCCTTCTCATGATTAATGCTTTATTAATCAAATTCCTTATTTTTGGTACACTTTAAATACCCAGGATTTACCTGTTGTGAGCTAACTTTTTGTGGTGGGAATTCTATGTTCCACCAGGTCTGTAATTTGATGATGAACGACTTTTTACTAGAATTTCAACATGATGTGGTTGAATTTTTCATTAATATAAAGATTATCGTTAACAAAAAAAAAATTGACTCTGAGGTGGCAATCACCACTGCTTAAAAAAAAAAAGACTGTGTAATTGTCCGCCAAAAATTGATACCCAAACAAATATCGAAAGTTGGTATCTGGTTCTTCTCCATTGGGGAAACTTCTCAATTAATACATTTGTTCAAAATAGGTAACTTCGGGTGGCTTATATTCACCAGAAACCCTATTGATTTCACCGACAGTATCAATGAAATCGAAATCAAAAACATACATTGTCCCTATTTCTTTGACATTGTGGTTGTAACCTTCATCCTGTTTGCAGTCTATACTTATGAATCCTGTAAGACGTCTCAAATACATTTATGAGAGTACAATATTCTTCCAGAATTTACTTTATGAAAGAAATTAAGACGTTTAAAAATCAAAACATCAAATTGTTGACAACAAGACTTTAATCCTATTGGACTCTATGAAATCATATTGCTCTAGTCAACTCAATCAGTTGGTTGCTTCACATGTTTAATATAAATAGAGTAAGAAAGGTTACGTAGATGTCAAATACTTAAAGTTGGATCTTGCCTATAAAGGACAACCACAGATACCAATATCAAGATTATCGTTAAAAGAAGAAATTATTGATGACCCATCTTATTATGATAAGCTTCCACGTACGATCAAAAATAATTGTGGTGATGGTGAAAACTAGCCATATAAAAAAGAGTGCATTGTTTGATAGTCACAACGTTGGTATAAGAAAGAAGTTTGCTTACAATAAGAGA
Source organism: Posidonia australis (assembly GCA_024699735.1). Classification (NCBI taxonomy): domain Eukaryota; kingdom Viridiplantae; phylum Streptophyta; class Magnoliopsida; order Alismatales; family Posidoniaceae; genus Posidonia; species Posidonia australis. Next base: position 23,888 of record JAMKQA010005713.1, read on the forward strand.
TTTTCGAAAGTTTTTTTTTTTTTTTTTTGACTAATTGTAGAGTCAAAAATTACAACAAAAAAAAACACATGTTCCCACTTCTATCTTTCCTAAAAGAAAATAATCGTCAAATTTTACTATCGTTTTGTTCATCATGTTATTTTCATCGATTTGATTGATGATCTTATTCGAATAAAGAAAATAAAAACTAGAAATAAAGAGGGAAAAAAGGCCATGTGCTGAAGGAATGTGGACGTCGAAACAGAGTGTTCCGGCGATGCGAGAGTGGGCTTCGGCGATGATCAAGCAGGAGAAAAACATCGTAAGTTTTCGATGATCTTTCTACTGTGTTTTCTCCTCTATTTATAGGGGACTCTTGACCATCCCTCCGCCCTCCTCCAACGGCTCCCCTCGCAGCCGTTTCTATTCCGGTCATAAAGGCCTGGTAACCGCCGTATTCAACACGGCCATGAATGGGTGAAACGGTCGTCCGTTTCACCATTCATTTGAAATGGTCTTCAATGACCATTACTAACATCTCCCACTTGGTCATGAAAACCATGCACAAATTCCATGCACAGAGATGTTTTATTTCCACTTCTACTATTCGTGAAGTGTACAATTTAAATTTTAATTTTCCACTCCCACTATCCATGAGAATGTTCTCCTTTTCCATCATCCATGGAAATGTTCCTTAATCCCATTAAGTTTATGAACTTAATGAATCTTCCCGCTGGAATTCCTTTTGTCAAAGGATCAGCAATCATATCTTCCGTAGGAATATAACTCAATGTTATTTCTCCTTCCTTCACTATATCACGAATA
>JAMKQA010005715.1:0-12208 GCA_024699735.1 Posidonia australis
TTTTGTATCATAACTATTTTAAATTCAGAAACCACTAGTGGTATCATTTCAAAATAAGTGGTTTCAATAGGAATCATTAGATCAATATCTAACAGCTATGATGTATCTTCCCTCAAAAAAGCTAATCTGAGGGAGGATGCAACTGAACCGGCTCTTATATATATATATGTAACTATCTCTCTCTATATATATATATATATTTATATATAGAGATATGTATATGTATATTTAATTATATATATTTATATAGACACACACTGATATATATATATATATATATAATTGTTTGTAAGTATGTATGTATGTTTGTGTGCTTGTATGTGTATCTATATATATAGGTATTATAGTTTCTAAATTGAAGATTGATGGTTGAGATTACGGTCCCTACTTTTCATAAGTATGGCATGGACGCACTTGATCATTATACTCTCTCTCTTTATATATATATATATATTTATATTTGTATTTACGTATGTATGTATATGTTTGTATGTTTATATATATATATATATATATATATTCATATTTATATTTGTATTTACATTTATATATATAAATCAAAACATAAGACACTTTAATACAGGATCAGGCTCTGGATCAACAGATCGAAGTGGAATGGTCTTTCGTACTTAGGCTTAGGGTACTAGATTGATAGACCAAAATTCAATTGATCTTCCGAAATTCCTTAATCTAGTTGATCGAAAAGGACTAATCGACTGAATCAAGTGATTCAGTCAACACTTAAGACCCAAAATTGTTGATCAAACAAATTTAGTTGGCCAAACAAGGCATCGAAGGGACATTTTGTGAGTCTAAACAGCTTACTGAATAAAAACAGTATGTCGAACCTGGCGACTATTGGATACGCCAACTTGAGACCCAAAACCTAGTCCTGTATAACACCACAACAAAGCACATATATAATATATCAAAATAAAAATCTCGACGAGATCTTCCATTAGGGACAAGAAACACATTGATTGTTTGGATAGATCTTAGGAAATCACAGGAAAACCATAAAAGAGCACTATTCATTGCAAACCATAAATACTGCCAAAAAATGGCCCACAAATGCACAATTAATTCCTAAAAATGTACTATAATCATGCACACACTGCCATGCACCTTGGAATCTAATTGAAAATCAAAAAGAACCTACTAGATGTGTACCTGGCATCGAAGACGCTGTGGCACGAGTGACCAGTAGATGCTCGTCCTCCATGTCACAACGTCGTGACAACGAGCACGGTGGCGGCAGCACAACTGCAGCATCCTCCTCTCCTCCAGCCATCTCTCTCCCTCAGCCCTATCGTCTCATCTCTCTCTCACCCTCTCGTCTCTCCCTCACTCTCTCTCTCCTATTAGAAGAAGGAGGAATAGGAGTGATGAAGAAGAAGAAGAAGGGGAGGATGGAGAAGGGCCCAGAAGGAGAAAAGAGAAAGAATGGAAGGAAAGAAAGGAGGGAAGGAGAAAGCCACGAGCACAATCTAGACCATACGACCTTTCCATCCATGTGGCTCGTCCACATAGATATCTTCTTTGCTAATTTCACCTTATTCTTTTTCCAATGTCAATGAGAACTCTTTCTTAACCTATTAAGAAGGTTAGCTCACAAATATGTTTTGTTACCATCGAAACCGAGATCAGGTAATTTTGCCAATAGTCACAAGAGAGAGGAGCCTACTGGATTTCAACTGACTGAAACAAAGATCTAGAAATGGGCCTGCAAGGTCATCGTTTGCCTACATCGAAGTCACTAAAGAGTGGAGCTCACTAGATTTCGATTGATTGGCATGAAGATCTAGAAAAGGGTCCATGAGGACTTCATTTGCCCAAAATGAAGTCACGACAGGTAGGAGCCCACTAGACTTCAATTGGCCAACACGAAGATTTAGAAAAGGGCTAGAGGACTTCATTCACCCAAAACAAAGTCATGAGCGGGAAGAGCTAACTAAACTTTGACCAATTGGCATGAAGATCCATAAAAGGGCTCGTGAGGACTTCGTTCACTAGAAACGAAGTCACGACAGGGAGGAGCCCACTTAACTTCAACCAACTAGCATGACGATCCAAAAAAGTGCCCACAAAGACTTCATTCATCTGAAATGAAGTAACAAGAGGGAGGAGCCCACTGGACTTTGATCGACCAGCACAAAGATTCATAAAAGCGTTTGTGAGGACTTTGTTTACCCAAAACGAAGTTGCAAGAGGGAGAAGCCCACTAGACTTCGGCCAATTGACACAAAGATCTAAAAAAAGGGCTTGCAAGGACTTCATTTGCCCAAAAAGAAGTCACAAAAGAGTGAAAAATGAGCAAGTCGGATGCCATACCTGGTCGAAGAGTAGGAGCACCTTGGATCTTTGTTTGCTGCTAAAGTAATAATGTTGGCTACGGTGCTGTGCTAATAGCTTAAATAATTTCAACAATAATTAAATGCTAAATTATAGGAAATTAAAGGCTAATTTAAAAATATCTAACAACTAGAAACCAATGTGTGCAGCTACAAGACTCTAACTATATGCACTAGACTCACTAACTGCTGCTTGACTACACCTGCGACCTAAAAACCACACAAAGCACACGTGAGTAACCAAAACGTCACCTAGCACACACCCCATGAGAACCAAGAAAACAAAACCAAGTTCTCTCTTTGAAATCATTTTCACCAAATCCACCAAGTCTCGAAATCAAGGCTTTATTGGCCAAACCAAGGCATTTCTCATCCTTAAAAGATTTTCCTTTTATTTTAAAGCCACAGGCATATGGGAAAAAATCTATATAGAAAAATTGGGGCCCTACTAGTTGAAACCACAAAAAGACACAGGCCATACTAGCCAAAATCACAACCACACTAAGTCATGTTGCCTAACGCTAGGTAACCAACTATGACCACAAGTAGCTACTGTGGTGTACTTCATTGCCATGGACCCATCACCTTATGAGTAGCGATTTCGTCCTGAAGTCCTCCCACCAAGAGAACTCTCACAAAGCCAACCCCACCTGAGAAGGTTGTCTAATTATTCAGGTCGCTACCAGCAACGAGGCATGTGCGAAACTCACCCTAGTAAACACCGCAAGGTCTACCTTATTGGCGTCCTCCACATGGTACCCAGACAGTGGGTGTGTCATACCTCCACACCCAACTGTATCTCGAGCCTTAGTGTCTGGTGACAACTGAAGTATCATACCTTCAAGTCTAGACAACACCTCAACCCATAGGCCTCAACTTCAGCCTCGTGGACGACAATCAAGGAATCTCATATCTTAAAGACCCAACAAACACTCGCCTACAATATCTTGGTCCTCGACCTCAACCAAGGTGACACTCCTGACCACTTGATAATGTCGTTACATTCCCTAGTCTAAGTAGCATGGCTCATGATATCATGGCCTATACTCAAAAACCACAAAAATCTCTTTTCCATATTAGGCTATATCTCTTTAAAATCCATTTTCAAAACTATTTTATAACCTTTCAAAAATCCACAAAATCGCCTCATCAGGTATCCACAATAGACTACCATTGATGACCCATAAAATCTTCTTTTATAGGCATTTAAAACTCCTCAAAGAAAGCCACAAAGCATCACTTTTAAAACACAACTAGGACTTGATTCGACGTGTCAAAATGGACCGATCAAAACGAATTGGGCTCAAGCACCAAAGCAGTCCACCGAAAAACAACTTGGAGGCCTAAAAATTCCTAATTTGATCGCCCAAGAAGAAACGATAAATCGAATTGGGTGCATTGTCACTCCCCCAATTCCCATAATAATTTAAAACAAATCAAATTACAAGAAATTAAAAGTTAAAAAGAAATATCAACTACCCGGAACTTGTGTGTGTAGCTACGAGACTCCGGACTATATGCACTATGCTAAAACACATCTGTTTGTCTGCACCTGTAACCCAAAAACCACAAAGAGCAAGCGTGAGTGACAGAGGTCACCCAACACACACCCTACGAAAATGGCAAAAAAAAAATTATATTAATTTCCCTTTTAAATTAATTTCGCAATCATTTTCTCTAAAATCCCACAAACTAGGCCCACAAGGCCGAAAACCACAACAAATGCGGCCCACACCGATCAAAACAGCAAACAGGGCTCTACCAGCCCAAAACCACAAACGAGTCCCTCAATGGCCAAAACCACACACAGTGAGTCTAGAATCCTAGCACTAAGAAACCAACTCTAGCCACAAGCAATCCATCGAAACGCAACCAACAACGTCTACACTGCATTGTGACAGCCACCTTATGTAGGAGCGTTCACCGTCTCGCAATTCTCCCTCTTGGAGAACCCTCACAAGGCCAATCCCGCTCTGGGAAGCAGTCCTGTCTCTTAGGACGCTACCAACTACTGGGCACGTGTCCCACCCGCATTGGCCACCACAAGGTAGGCCTCCTCACGGCGTCCTCCACACGATGCTTAGGAGGGAGTGTAATACCTCCACACCCGACAACACTCGAGTCTCAATAATCACAGTGACAGCAAGAGTATCATATCACCCTGTCATGCCATAAGATACCTCAACCTATAGACCACAACCCTTAGCCTCGAGATGACAGTTAGGGAGTCTCATACCTCCAAGACTAGACGACCCTCAGCCTCAAGTATCTTGGTCCCAGACCTCAATCTGGGAGACGTGTTGACTACCCGAGAATGTCGTCACATTCCTTGGTCCCAACGACACGGTCCCATGGTGCCTCGGCCCACACATAGAAAACTAGGAAAACCATTTCCAAAACAGGCCAACTCATCTCTTTTTAAAAACTATTTTATATCTTTCGAAACTCTTTCAAAACCTTAGCAAAATGGCACATCAGGCGTTACATGAGACGACCACTGACGGCCCACAATCCCATCTCAAATAGGCAAAACAAGTCAATCTGGAAAATCCATGGAAATCAGATTTATAAAACAGCGAGGGCCTTGATTTGGCATACCGAAAAGGAATTGGCATACTGAAAATCACTAGATTGGAAGGCCGACTTGGATCGGTCGATCGAAATAGGTCAACAATCAACACTAATGGCCAAATCGGTAGACCAAAAACTGGTTTGATCGACTAAAATCACCTGATTCGGTCAACCATCCAATATCAGAGGATCGAAGTTCGACCAGAGGACTTAATTTGACAGAAAAAAGGCATACCAAAATGATTCGATATGTCGATTTCTACAAATCCAGAAAACAACCTGAAGCTCCAACCTTTGAAATCGCCCAAAATGGGACCTTGGAGCGGACCCCAAAAACAAGCACCAAAAATTCCACATAAAACATAAAATGTTGACCCTCGAGTCTACTCCAAATCCACACAAACAAAACCAAAATCCATCCATCACACAGCAAGATATAAATTTGCAAAAATAGAGGGGTCAAAATGACCCAAACCACAACAACCTCCATAAAATGCATAAATGCCTTCATAAATTCCCATAAATTCACAATAAATTCTAGGAATGTAAATTTACCTAGATTTCATGCATTCTTGTCATTTCCTATCAATTTCATGCTTTCTACAGTTTGGTTTGGAGGTGCATACCTTAATACGACCTCTAGTGACCCTACTCCAGCCACCGGCCACCCGCGAGCCTCCGGAGCCTCCACGACCCTTGGGACGACTCCTTAAAGCCACATGCCTCTGCCACAAGCTGCCGCACATCACCTTCGACTCTCGAACACGCCAAACAGGGGGAGAGGATGAAATAGGGGAGCAGAGGGAAGAGATGGGAGAGAGGGAGAGGGGTGTGACAAGGGGAGGGGAGAAAGAGGGTGGGGGTGAGTGGGAGAGAGTGGAAGGGACGGAGTGAACGAGTGAGGGAGGAGAAAGTGGTGCTCGGGAGGAGGATGGCGAAGTAGGGAAAGAGGAGGAAAGGTGCGAAGGAGGAGGCTAGTGGCTGCAGCTAAATACGCGCGGATGGTGGTAATTACATGCATGCATGCATAGTGCAACCATCAGCCTTCCACACGAGCCAGCAACTAACCACACTACCTCACTCCCACTAACTGGCCCACAAACGCGGGCCCCACATGGACGCATAGACGGGCCCTCAAGCACAATGTCGCAATGCATAGTGCCAGCCACACACAGGAACACACAAATAGAAGCCAACCCACTAGGCCCAAGCCCAAAATCACAAAATCACACAAACGGGCCTTGGAACAGTAACACCCGTCCAAGAATAAATTCATTATAACGTAAATAATTACAAAATGAATTTACAGGTGTTACATGCATAGTCAACACCTAAGACCTAGAACAGTAGACCGAATAAATTCGGTCGACCGATCCAGAGGTTAAGGGGAGAAATCTGGAGCAAAAATGCATACCGATCAAAAATGGCATATCGATTTCTATGATTTCAGAAAAATGGCCCGAGCCTTAGCCTGCTCGATCGCTCAAGTAGGTGTAAGGGACGAACCTACCAAACAAAGTCCACAATTCACAAATAAAACACAAGACGCAGACATGTGAGTCTACTCCAAAACCACACAAGCAAAACCACGATCGCACACAAACCGAATTCATAGAGCCGTAGGGGTCAAAACGACCCAAAGACACCAACCACAATAAATGGCCATTAATGCCTCAATAAATCAGCATAAATTCACAATAAATTCTAGAAACATAAAATTACATAGGTTTCATGCATTCCTAGGATTTTCTACCAATTGCATGCATTTCTATATAAAACGTGAGGTGTGTACCTCATGACAATTGTTGACGATCCTCTAGCCAACCTCGGGCTCCCTGGCAATCCTGACCTCAACCTCAAGCTTACTTGATTCTAAGGAAGACATCTGGAGTCCCTCACACTGGTTGAACACCACATCACCACCACTACCTCTCTCACACTCTCTGTCTTTGTCTCTCTCTCACTTGCGCACATAGGGGAGAATGGGGGTGGAGGAAGAAAGGAGTGGAAAGAAGGAGAAGGGTGTGGGCAAAGGGGAGATGTTTATAGGGGAGAAGGAAAAGAGGAGTAGCAGGGAAGGAAGAGGAAGATGGTGTGGCAAGAAAGAAGACTCGGCTTGTCCCTCTCCCTTATACGCGTGGGAGGGGTTAAATACGTGCATGCACGGCGACTAAACAATGCATGCACCTCTACGCGTCCACCAACCACCATCCACACATAGCACAAGGCTCAACAAAAGGTCTTCACCCAAACACACACAGGAACAAGAGCACATTGCCTCCACAAAATGACAAGGCACAAAATCGACCAAATATTGGGCTCAAGTACAAAACCACAGAATTATTGAAATGGCCTTGCGCCAGTAACACCTATTCATTATAAAATCAATTAACATATATAATTACAATAAAATGAATTTTCGAGTGTTACAACTAATTATTGGTAGTATGTCTACATTTGGTTAGGGTTTGTTGTCGATATGCTATGGGCTTATGGGGCTCATCATGCAATTTGCTTAAGTTGGAGACTGCTACATACAACTCAAATAGGAAAATGCTCTGCCTTGGTCTCCATGGAAAAGTGAGTAGTTGGCAATTTTGCTAGTTGAACGCCACCTACGGGAATCAAGTCTTCAAAGGGCATTCTGCATTTTTGCTAAACCATAGAGAGGCAATTCTGCTATGTTGAATAATTAAAGGGCATGTTGTGATAATGACCAATGCTTCATGATCCTGACAAGCATGGCTATAAGGTTCCTTGACTGTGGCACTGTGCTTAGTGTGCCCGTGCTTGTGCCAGTCTACATATGTTGGGTATCCTCAGGAATTGAGAACCGCATGTTGTGTTGATTCAGTTGAAGATTATTCTAATGAGGCTACTTGGCTATGGAGGATATTGTTGCCAATGTTATGAGTGTATCTATGGGAGCACGAAATGCTAAAGGGGTACTTCGCTATTTTGCAAAAAGATAGGGACATAAATGTGATTTTCTCAATTGAAGGCATTACAATGATTTTGTCTAACCCTGGGGAAATAAAAGGATGTTGAGGTTGGATGCCCGGTGTGGAGGGCCTTCGCACGTCAAACTGAGAGAGATCTGATGCTCTATCGAACTATAGGGCTATTTCTGCAATGTTGCCAGCACTGTGATTTTATTGGATGTTCAATGACACTTGTGATCTAGTCAAGTGCTCTAAGGGACATACTTGTACTTCTAAAGGGGGAGGCTGAATTTTGTCAGATATACCGGACAATCTAACATTTTGCCAAAGTTAGGGGTACATATGTAATTTTTGCATCAATGAACGAATGTTCTGCAATACTGCTACTTTGGGGAATTTTTTTGGCAATATTATCAGGAATAGGGGGTTTATAACAATTTTGCTTGACTACATGGCATGATGCAATACTATAAATGTTTGCGACCAAACTACAATTATGCCAAATAATTTGCACTTTAGCCCTCTAACACAAATTCTACTTCTAGTGGAAAACTACTATTCCTAGTGTAGACACCCCAATTTTGCAGGTTTGCAAGTAGTCTCTTCTAGAATGCACTTTTGGTTGGTGGGCTCTCAATTACTTTTCCTAAAGACCAACTTGGCATCCAAACCTAATTTCATCCACAAAACTTAATCAAAAACCCTAAACCTAATCCAAAACCCTAAAACTAACCTAAACCTTTTCCAAAACCCAAAACCTTAATCCAAAACCCTAAAACTAATTCAAAACCCTAAAACTAACCTAAACATAATCCAAAACCCTAAACATAATTCAAGACCCTAACCTAATTTAAAACCCAATCCAAAACCCTAAGCTAACCTGAAGCCTAACTTAAACCCTAATCCAAAACCCTAAAGCTAATTCAAGACCGTAAACCTAATTTAAAACCCAATCCAAAACCCTAAGCTAACCTAAAGCCTAACTTAAACCCTAATCTGAAACCCTAACTACCTATAACAACCTCTAACAATTCTAACCACTTTCCACTCCACCATAACAACCTCTAACAACTTATAACAACTTCCAACAACCTATAACAAACCCTAACCACTTCCCACTCCACCATAACAACCCTAACCACTTTCCACTTCACCAAAACCACCTATAACAACCCATAACAAACTACCTAGCCATTGCAAGCATATAAATACCCCCATTTGCAAGGAAAAAAAGAAAAAAAGGAGAGAAAAACTTGGAAAATTTGAGAGGAGAGCAACCTAGGAGATTTCTTCCAACCAGAGCAACCAGAGGGAGTTCAGATTGGTGAGGAAACTCGGAGAGGAGGAAAATCTGGGTTCAAGCCTACTCTAGCCACCTCTCCTGCGAGCTCCGACGACCTCCTCCACTGCCAGCTCAGGTAGGCATCAATCTCATCTCAATTCCTTTCAGTTTCATTCACTTAGGACCTCCTCTAGCTTCTCCAATCGATTCCAGTAGGGCCAAGTAGCTTCCTTGGCCGAAATCAGAGGATTTTTGGGTCATTGGACCCGATTTTCTAGCGAGGGAGGTGGGGGCATGAATCCACTAAGAGAGTCGTCTCCTGGTGTGTGGGGAAATGCTAGGCTAGATCTTCTCTTGCTTTTCCACTCCTCTGGACGCCACAACATCCACTCTGAAAGCCTCCAAGAGAAGCTCGTTGGATGCGCCGTCACCGTCGTCGGAGAAGAAGGTGCATAGTATGTTTTCTTCCGGGCACCTCTCACCTCGTGGCTCACTCTAGAGCATCAGGAAACATCCCCCTCCTATCCCTCGGGCCTCCGAAAGCTTTATCACCATGATTCAAGCCCCGAACAACCTCCACAGTCGATGTCGCCGAAGTTGATCCAAAGCTTGATCGAGAGGAAGAGGAGTGGTGTTATTCTTGTCTCTGAGTGATGGGAAATGTTCCTCTCCGCATTGTCAAGCCTTCAGAGGCCTTGAACCGCCGCTGCAGCACCTTCAGTGGTCCTTTCATCTCTGGGGTCGTCGTTGGAGTCGCGACGTCGCTGAGGGAGGTGGAGGAGACCTTTGACTGTTGGCTGTTGGATTAAAGCCATTAGATCTTCTCCCTTTTCTTCCTTCTTGCTCATCAGTCGATTGGATGCCAGATCAGGCATCGAAGAAGCCTGGGATCATGTCCCAGTCGCCATCATCGATGTGGTGCGGTCCCCAGCAACCATCGAGCTTGCTTTTAAAAAGTTTCTTTTAAAAAACTTCTACTCCTTTTCTTTTCTTGCAACTAGGTCCTTATTTTTTGCATTTAAGCCCATGCATTAGTTTTTTTAATCATTTTTATAATGATTTGTTTTGTAAAATTGCAGTGTGACCCTTGTACATTTTTGTTAATGTTTTCCAAGCTTTAATATTTGACATAAAACCCTCTGATTTACTTTTCATTCATTTTAAGTCTATAATTTGCACAGAAAACCCTAGATTTCATTTAAATTGTTCTAAATGAATAATTTTCTGGCACAATTGCAAACATAACCCTACAAATTCAAATTTTTTACCCAAATGTTCTTAGAATTGCATTTAAAACCCTGAACTTCACTGATTTCACACTGAATGCATGTCTTTAGGAAAAAATTGCATTTCAGTCCCTGGAAATTCATGTTTTTAAACATAAGTCCATTATCTTGCACATTTAACCCTGAATTCCTTCAGAATTGCATTAAACACATGTTTTACCGAAAAAATTGTAGATTGGACTCTAGGAATCATGATTTTGACAAAAAAAATGCACAGTTTTGCACATTTAACCCTTAACTTCTTCAAAATTACATAAAATGTTTTTTCCTAAGCGTTTTAGCTGATTTGGCCATTGAATCTCAGTCTCTTTTTAGGATATATGATTTTTGCATAGGGGCCCCTAGAAATTTACATCACACATGCTTTCTTTTTTTACATTTTGCTACCCTTTTTCATGTATGTATCCTCATGCCTTCTTTTTTGCATCATGCACGCATTTCCAACTCATTACAAACTTCGTTTTCACATTGTTTCTCAGATTTCTTCCTACTTTCACGATTTTGATTTGATTTGGATTTTCATCACTCGAGGGCGTACATTAACAAGCTTGTCAATGCCGACATTGACCTGAATGAGGATTATTTTCTCCCATTTGATTTTTTTGGATTTCTTAAGTTTCTGCTGTTTTGTGAGATGCTTTCTGAATATTTCCGATTTCCACGATTTTCCTCATTGCCCAAGGGCATATAGTAAAGTGGCATTTACAATGCCTACATTGTCCCTTGAATTATTTTTCATATTATTTCTTTTTTTTTCATTCATTTCTTTGATTTGGCATATTTTCGCATTCATCCTAGGCATGTGCATTCAGATAGATAAGCTTACACACACACCTGATCATTAGCAAGCAGGAAGACTAGAAAGATCGATTTCTTCAGGCACATGGGGGTGCCTAATACCTTCCTCGTGCATAACAAGTGTAGACACCCCGATTTTGAGGTAGTTCATTGATAAGGCTCCAATTGTTGCTTTGAAGATGGCTGACCCTTGAACAAATCCCTAAGCCCATAGTAAGCCCACAGCCTAGTTAGAAAACCAGGCCAATAGGGGAGAGCACCAACCCAACACACTAGCCTAGCACACCAACCCAGCACACTAGCCTAGCACATCAACCTAACGCACTTCCCTAGCACACATAGGTGGCGCACTAGCAAGCGCACATCCCTGGCGCACAACGCTGCGCAGGTTGCGGCTGCTGGCTTTCCACCTTTCGTGGCTGTTACCTCCAACAGCGAATGTGCCATGGAATATTCCAAGCTCTTCGTCTGCGAGGCTCTCCTTATACCCGTAACTCACCCCTGAGAGTTCCCTATAAAAGGACCTCCATAGGCACTCGTTTGAGAAGGACGAAATCCTGAGAGCTGAGAATCCTGAGTAGAAATCCCTGCACCCAGCCATTTTCTACTCTAAAGCCCGACCTTTGCACGAGCTTCTCCACCAGTCCAACGGCTTATTGTCGTTCCCTGGAGTACCTCCTTGCGTCCTAGAGCCTTCCAAAGCAACAAAGGTTTTCTTATCTCTGATATCGCAAAGAAGGAACACATCGTGAGGTAGGCATTCTACCTCCCTTTTTTAATTCCTTGATGGCATTTTAGAGCTGAATAAAACATGCTAAAAACATCATGTATGATTTGTTTTATTCCATGTTTATGATGTTTTTCATGAAATCATGCTTGTTCTTTCTATGCAAATAATCTCCATGTTAATCCACATTTGCACTTCTAGCATGTAATCAACATGAGCAATTGTTCCATGTTTAATATTTTTACCATGCA
>JAMKQA010005716.1:0-12352 GCA_024699735.1 Posidonia australis
GAGGCTCGGGTGTTGTCGAGTGTGGAGGTATGACACTCCCTCCTGAGCACCGTGTGTGGAGGACGCCCTGAGGAGGCGTACCCTGTGGTGGCCAGTGCAGGTGGGACACATGCCCCGTAGCTGGTAGCGTCCTGAGAGACAGGACAACCTTCCCAGGGAGGGGTTGGCTTCTGAGGGTTCTCCTGTGAGAGGGGGAATCGCGGGACGATGATCGCCCCTACACAGGGTGGCTTCACCGTGGCAGTGCAGAACGCTGGGAGTGGCTCCTCGGTGGACTGCGTGTAGCCAAAGTTTGGTTGCCTGGCACCGAGCTTCACGACTCACTGTGTGTGGTTTTGGCAATTGAGGGTCGTTGTTTGTGGTTTTGGGCCAGTGAAGCCCTGGTTTGTGGTTTTGGCCAGTGTGGGCCTAGTTTCTGAGGTTTTGAGAAAAGAGTTTGTGAAAGGAATTTAAAAGAAAATTTGATAATGGTTTTGTTTTCCACGGTTTTCGTGGGGTGCGTACTGGGTGACTTTGGTCACTCATGCGTTTTCCTTGTGGTTTTGTTCGTAGGTGCAGGCATGCGATTGGTTTAGCGTAGTGCATATAGTCTAGAGTCTGCTAGCCACACACACAGGTTCCTGGTGGTTAGATATTTTACTGTTTAGCTTTAGTGTTCCCGTAATTTAATTTGTTTAAATTATTGTGGAAATTTGGGGCGTGACAGATACTGTTTTTCTATGCATGCCAGTATTTTGCACTTGTAACACGCTCCTAAAAGACACATTTGAAAGTCGTGCCTATAGTAGTCACCTAGCCTATTCGCCTGACTTATTCTAAACTGAACTTACCAGACCACTGTAATGACCCCCTTATAGGAACAAGACACCTCCTCTGCTAATTCCTTGCCTCCTCGCAATCGTAGCATATCAAGTAGATCAATACACACTACAGACGTGAACAACTCTAGGCAACTCGACTCACCTAGCCTCACACACCTCAAGGTCTCCTACCTTGCATGTCAGCATTGAGCCCTGCCAAGAAAACAACCGCCACCACTCCAACTGGCAATACGGTGCTCAATCCACACAGACTTGTGGACAGCACTAACCACCACACTCTATGAGGTTGAGGAACCCAAGTGAACCACTCTATACGAGAGAATGCAGCATCGCACTCTGCTCCCACTATCCTCACAAATCAATTCCAACAAATTGGCAATCTCGAGATCCAACCACTGGAACCCTTCCAATAAGGAGTTGTGGTCCATCTCCAATCGAGAATGTAAACCGTCACTCCCTAGGTTTCTCATGGTCCATCGCACAATATCCTTGCCAACACTGGAGCTAAAGCCAAAGACAACCCTCAACACCGCAAGTAAAGAAATCAATAAAATCAAGGTATAGGAATGCATGACATGAAATTCTACAGAGTCACCTAACCAGATATTCCTTGGCTAGTGCACATAGGAGGAGTCACGTTGTCATACATCAGGGATTCTGGTGAGTATGTAGTATAGTTTTATTTCTATTGTTTATTAGATTTATTTCTGTTGAGTGCACTTAGATTTAATTTCATAATTAGCATAATTGTAATTGAAATAAAAAATAAAAAGAAAAATGAAATTGTGTAGCTAGTTTGAATGGTAGTGACTTGGGGGTTGTTACAACCACAAACCAATTAGGAGAATCATCTCATGATGACCACATTCACCAACATCATTCATAGATGATGAAAATCTACTATTACATGACATATTCTCAAATACAAAATTACATCCTTTCTGAATTTTATGATATTACATCTTACCTCCCTTAAAAAGAATTTTGTTGCTGAAATTCACTTCTAGTAAAACAAATTGGGGTAATGCATCTACACATCATTCTCACATTCCTAGGTAACCTCCTCGGTGCCATGATGCTGCCACTAAACCAGTACCAGAGATATTGCTTTGTTCCATAAGACTTGTTCTTTTCTATCCAATATCTGTACGACGTCCCTCACCAGAGACAGGTCTTCTTGCAGCTCATCTGATTGTTCTAGTATTACCTTGGACACATCTGCCAAGCATTTCCTTAGCATCGATACATGGAAGACGCTATGCACATTAGAGAGTTTTGGAGGTAAGTCCAACTTGTATGTCACTTCACCAACCCTTCTGGAGATCTAATAGGGTTCGATATAGCACAGACTTAGCTTGCCTCATCATTCAAATCTTACCACTTCCTTGCTTGGTGATACCTTTAAGAAAACATAGTCTCCTACTTCAAATTCCAAACGTCTACGCCTCCTATTTACATAGCTCTTCTGACAACTTCATGTAGTTACCAATCTCTTCTTGATCAGATCCACCTTTTCTTCATAGTGTTGCACAATCTCTAGGCCCACCAGCTGATGTTCACCTACCTTACTCCAATAGGTGGGTGTCCTACATGGTCTGCCATACAGAGCCTCATACGGAGCCATCCCAATGCTGGAGTAATAGCTACTGTTGTAGGCAAACTCAATCTACGACAGGTGATCTTCTCTACTTCCTCTAAAGTTCAAGATATAGGCCCTTAGCATGTCCTCTAGTGTCTGAATACTTGTTTCGGTCTAACCATTTGTCTGACGATGGAAGGCAGTGCTGCAGTTTAACACATTGTCGAATGCCTCCTACAATGCTCTCTAGAATCTCAAGGTGAACCGGGTATCTCCGTTAGACACAATTGAGACTAGAAATCCGTGCAATTGCACTATCTCAGACACGTATAACTCCACCAGCTGTGATAGAGGAAGATTCACCCTCATAGGCAAAAAGTATGCTAATTTGGTGAGTCTGTCCATGATTACCCACACTGTATCATTCTTCCTCTTGATCTTGAGTAATCCTGTCACAAAATCCATCGACACATACTCTCATTCTAGACTAGAATATCCAGAGGTTGCAGAGTTCCTCCAGGCTTCTAGTGTTCAATCTTCACCATTGGTAGATTGCACACTTAGCCACATGCTCAGTAATTTCTCTTTTCATTCCAATCCATCAAAAATTCGTCTTTAAATTTTTGTACATTTTAGTGGTTGTTAGGTGAATAGTATATCTAGATCGATGGGCTTTTTCATGCAGCCTCTATTTCACTTCCTTTACCTGAGGCATGTACAGTCGTAGGTCGTACCTCAACCCATCATCTATACCTGCTGAGAAATTAGGTGCCTCTCCCACCTCCAGCTTCTCCTAGATATCCCGCACAAAAAGATCCAACTGTTGAGCTGCTACAATAGCCTCTAGTAACCTTGGACGAATAGATAGATTTGCCATCTAAGCTCTGACAGGTCCCTAAGACTGTCCCTACGGTCTGCACTCAACCAGCCTTTTCAGTAGATGCCATTCCTTGATCATTAAGCTAGCCATGACATGAGTGCGTCTGCTCAGAGTATCTGTGATTACAATCGCCTTTCCTGAGTGGTATGACAGGTTGAAGTTATAATCTTTGAGGTATTCCACCTATCTCCTCTGTCTCATATTCAGATTCTTTTACGTGAAGATGTACTTCAAGCTGTGATGATCTGCGAATACCTCAAACTTTTTACCATACAAATAGTGCCTCCAGATCTTTAAGGTAAAAATCACTGCAGTCATTTCCAAGTCGTGGGTGAGATAATTCTTGTCATAGTTCTTCAGTTGGTGTGAGGCATACACTACCATCCTTCCATGCTACATCAAGACACGTCCCAAACCGATCCCACATGCATCACTATAGACTATGAAACTTCTACTCCAAGAAGGCAAGGTCAAAACTGGAGAGGTGATCAGACAGGCTTTTAACTCGTTGAAGCTTTCTTTACACTGCCAATCCCATACAAAGAGAACCTCCTTCCAAGTCAGTCTAGTCAAGGAAGCAACAATCTTGGAGAAATCCTAGATAGATCTTAGATAATAACCTACCAAACCTAAGGAACTTCTGATTTCCGTGACATTCTTAGGCCTAGTCCAATTGTTTACTGCTACCACTTTGGTTGTATCCACTTTAATGCCTTCTCCCAAGATGATGTGACTAAGGAATGCCACCTCTTCTTGCCAAAAGTTGCACTTGGAGAACTTGACGTACAGCTAGTGCTACCTCAATGGCTCCAGTACTGTTCTCAAGTACATTTGGTGAGTCTCTATATCAAAAGACTATATCAGCATGTCGTTCACGAACACTACTATGAAATAGTCCAAGTAGAGCCTGAATACTCTATTCATTAGGTCCATAAAAGCAACTAGTGCATTCGTCAACCCAAATGGCATGACTAGGAACTCATAATGGCCATACCGGGTTCGAAAAGATGTCATCTGCACATCAAATTTCCAGATCTGAAGTTGGTGATATTCTAATCTCAAGTCTATCTTTGAGAAAACTGAGGCTCCTTGTAGCTGATCAAACAAATTGTCTATCCTGGGCAGCAAATACTTGTTCTTCATAGTGATCTGATTCAACATCTAATAGTCTATACATAATCGGAGCAAACCATCGTTCTTTTTGACAAATAGTACTGGTACTTCCTAGGGTGATACACTTCGATGGATAAATCCCTTGTCTAGCAACTCTCGCAGCTGACTCCGAAGCTCTCTCAACTTAGTAGGTGCCATTTTATATGGGGTCTTCGAGATAGGACCTGATCCTTGTGTTAGGTCAATCAGAAATTCAACTTCCCTCTACGACGGCATACCGGGTAACTCCTTTGAAAAGACATTGGGGTGCTCTTGCACAACCAGTATATCCTGTACCTCTAACACTAGTGACGAGGAGATCGTTACACAAGCAAGGTAGCCTACGCTACCTTTTCCTAAATGGTGGTAGGCCTTAATTGCTGATATTACTTTCCTTGGCTCGTCTAGTTTGGTTCCTTGTACCATACACCATCCTTGGCTCGAACATTCCGCCAATACTCTCTTCCTTATACAGTCTGTCATTGCTAAATGATATTCCAACTAGTCCATGTCCAATATGACATCATATTCTTGTATATTCATCACAATCAGACTGGCTTTGAAATCCTTGTCTCCTAGCTTAACATCAACTGATCATAGATATCTCCATGCTAAGCTGTACTCTCCCAATGGGGTTACTACGTCAAGGTGGAAAGCTAACTTAGCCGGCCTTTCTCCAATTTTAGCTGCGAATGACTCAGAGATAAAGGAGAATGAACTCCCTAAGTCAAATAAAACCCAGGCCATACAATCAACTATATGGAAAGAACCTAACCTCAAATATCATAACCATAATCATTACTACTAAAACAATTCTGGTTACAATACTACATTAAAAGTTCATATTACATTAACATCACTGCTCTTTATCCTCTACGATGTCCCCTAAGGAACCAATATCTAGAGCAAAGATGGCAAATACTCTTCTTTTTGTTGGTTGGTGGGGTGCATCTCCATCTTTCTTTGGAGAATCAGGGTAGCTTTTCAGGAAATGTCTGATCTTTCTACAGTTGTAACACTTTATGTTGTCCAAATTCGGCTTTTGGCGTGTACACTACATTGCCACATGCCCCAACCGGCCATAGGAGAAGCAAGTCCTTTCTAGGCCACTATTTGACCAAGCCTAATTGTACCCAGCACCCTTAGGAGCACTACACCCCTCAGTAACAGAGTCAAAACGCTCTTTTCTTTTTTTTCTAGAGCTCCTAGAACTCCCAGAACTTGTCATCATGGAAGTGGAAGGCCATGGAGTGAACATCTTCCCTTTGTCCTTGGAGTAGTCTTCTAGGAACAGTCGGTGCATATCCTCATATTGGGTTGCTAACTCTATTACGTCTGTCAGAGTCTGGCACTGGTAGCCAAGGACTTTTGATCTGATAGCTGGACTCAATCCTTTTACAAATATCTTGGCTCTGCGCTTCACCGTGTCAAAGGTCTACACGAACTACTCCAACTAGGTAAAGGTGGCCTCATATTCTGTCACAGACATATTCCTCGGCATCAAATTCTGAAATTCTCTATCCAATCTATCCCTCTCGTACTCTAGAAAGTTCATCTCATAAAATACCTCCTGGAACTCTTCCTAGGAGATCATCAGTAGGTCGGAGTTGGGGAACTTTATTCGACGCATGGCCCTCCACCATTGGTCAGCGTCACCTTTGAATTGGAATATAGTGAGTCATACCCACTTTTCTGTTGGGCATTCCATGCCTTTTAGGATCTTTTCTACTTCCAAGAGCCACACTTCGCACTCCTCTGGTTTGTCGCAACCATCAAAGATCGGTGCGTTTAACCAGTGGAACTATGGGATCCATGGGTCGCCCTTGGCCCCATCCTTGTTGCCCCCTCTGAGAGATTGGAGGATTCCCCACATCATCTCTGCTAGTTCCTGTTGCATGCCTCTCCAACCATTTCCCTCCTCTATCCTAGAGTCAAATGCCGGCGTCTTACCTTTACCTCGGCCTCCACCTCCTCGTGACATTCCACTGCTACCACAAAACAAATCATAGGTCACTGAGTGAACCTAAGCTCTGATACCATTCTGTAATGCCCCAGTGGGGTACAAATCAATATCAGTATTACCCATTTAACTAATTAACTACTTAACAGAATTAAACTAAAATATAATTGAACAACTACTTAGAACCTTATGTGTGGCTAGTGGCTCCTCTATGTGCACTAAGACTGGACTGCACCCAAAGCTACACCTGAAAACCAGAACACAAAATGTGTGAGTGACATCATGTCACCCAGCATATGAAGAACTATGCCAATTACATAGATCAAAGCACAATAGAAAGTATTGCATACACATGCCTTTTTAAATATTCCTTTGAAATTTCAATGCATTTTGCAAATCATTTTCTTGTATTCCAGGAAACAAAGCTTCAACTAGAATCTTGCCTAAAACAGCACACAACTCAACCATATTTAAATCTTGGCTGGAATCTAACTAAAAACCACTTATCTCAATAAAGTTAGAACCTAACTAAAACCATAAAAAACGAACACCAATTCTAGCTCAAAACCAAGCACACATAGTCCAAACCAAAACTCGTCAAGTCACCCTCGCCACAAGTGAAACGAGCCAGCCACAAGCATTTAATGTAGCTCCATTCCCGTCCCTACTGCACTGTCGCGGTGAATCACCTCACGTAGGAGTTCAACTGCCTCAACCACATAGTACCACGACCACACAGGTCTCAAAAACATACACGGGGTACATCCTCACGATGCCCCTTGCTGCCCGGACACCTGGGGACTCCCATCCCCAACCCCTACCAGCACCAGGTAAAGAGGGTGGATTGGTCTCTTTCACTCGGACCCTACAGTACCACAAAGAGCCACGGTCTTTTTCACTCATACCTATCATCGGCCACTTGGGAGTGAAATTCTGGCACAGGTCCTACAGTACCACAAAGAGTCGGTGAGGAAACTTGGGAGTGTGAGATTGACATTCTGGCACGATACCCCCACCTGTTCTATTGAGAGAGAATTTTGAGGGCGAAATTCCTTTTAAGAGGAGTAGAATGTAACACCTGTGCCAAGATTATCCAGAATAAAAGTAATTATGTTTTTTTAATTTGAATAGTTAGTTTAATGATATGGATTTATGTTGAACTCTCTTCAATATATTGGTAATTGTCTCTAGCTTCCATTATTGTGTGGTATTTTGGATGCATTGTGTCCCCACATGTGTGTGTGAGACCCAAGAAGAATGGAAGTAAAAATATGCACTATGCAATTCTTTTTTTTATTATTTCTCCCACCATCTAGTATAGCGCCTCCATTCTCCCACACGACATCACCCACACCAATGCCCATACTCCCACGACCCTTGCACCATGCCCTGCAACGCTGCTTGAGATTTCAGGCATCGGAGGGCGACGGTTGGCAGAGGGAATGAGGACAAGAGGAGAGAAGGAGATAAATGGGAGGGGGACGATCGACCAGGAGGAGAGGAATCAGAGGAAGGGAAGGATAGTTGGAGTGAAACCAGAGAAGAAGAGAAGAAAAGGAAGAGAGGGAGAGGGAGAGTGGGATTCGGAGTAGAGGGGTGGCCATCGGAGGACGTGAGAGCTCGAAGCCTGGAAAGGAGAGGAGTTTCCGAAGATCGCCATGAGGGTACGTGTTCACCTCTAACGCTTTTCTCTCTGTATCTTAGTTTCCAATCCATGTGAAATGTTATGATTTTAGTTCAAATCCATGAAACTGAATAAAATATCATAAATTCAGAAATGTATGATGATTCCATGAATTTTCATGATTTATTAGAAGATTTTGATGGATTTGTTTGCCTCATGTATGAAATGGGTACTTTAGCTTCTGGTTTTTATATCTCAAGAAATATTCAATGGTTTTTCATGATACTTATCCCAAATAGAAGTAGATTTGGCATGCTAGTAGTGAGATTTTGTAATGACCCACACCCTGAGCCGTTACACAAAATCTTCTAGCTACAATTTTTTTCCTTTCTTTAATTATTTATAATAATTACTTGCATCAAATCTAAAACTAAATCAAACATTAAATAACTTAAACGAAAATATTGTTATCTGAATTAAATTAAACTAAACAATTATCCAAAATCTTTGATGTGTGGTCAACTAACTCTATCTTCATGTACACTAGCAAACTTCTACTCTTATCCTGCACCTAAGAAGAACACCAAACAAAATACACATGAATGACCACTGAAAGGTCACCCAGCACACACTCCACTAAAACTCACATTAGTCTGACATCTCTGCTAGATGTCGCACACAAACACGAGCAATTCTCGTTTGCCCCTCAAACAACACGGCTTTTGAAATCATGTCTTTGAAAACTATTCTATTCTTTTCTTTTCAAAATGATACTCTTGACTTTCACAATGATTTTCTGACTTTTCTTTCAAACCATATGAAAGATTTTCAAAACTTAATGCGTACTTGAAATGGCCACTCTTACCAAATCAAGCTTATAACTACTAGAGAGTGTCACACAAACACCGAGCCTCTGCTCAACCAAACAACAAACCATATTTTAAAAACTGGCACAATCCATTTTTCTTTTATAAATCATGCTCATGTCTTTCAGAAACATTCTCTATCTTTTCTTTAAAATATCATGCATGCTTTTCAAAACATGATACTCTACTTGAATTGGCCACTCTTGCCAAATCAAGTCATAACCACTAGAGTGTGCCACACAAACATTGAGCCTCTGGTCAGTCAAATAACAAGTAAATCTCAAAACTGGCATAATCCCTTTTCTTTTCTAAATACTTTCTTTTTACTTTAAAATCTCATGCTTTTCTTAAACACTTTTCTTTTTTGGAAAATCTCATACTTTTCTGAAACACTTTCTTTTTCTGGAAAATGTCATGCTTTTCTCCAATGCATCTCTAGAGCATCCCTAGACTAGATTCTAGTCCAAAACACAAATATCAAATTTGGTTAAAACACAAGTCTTGGTTGGAACTAACTCTAAAACTCAAGTCTCTACAAACTCTTACTACTAGGCCTCTCTAGTGTGTCGTGATGCCCAACCCCAAGTAACCGACACTGGCCACAAAGCAGTCCATCATGGCACGACCAATAATGTCTACACTGTCACAGTGAAAGTCCCCGTACAAGACATACCACCACCTTGGCCAATAGGCCTCACTGTGCTATGACCACACTGGTCTCTGTCTCAACTAGTAGGGGGATGCATCTCCTCTCGACACCTCTATGTGCCCAAACACCTAAGGACTCTCTTATCCTAGGCCCTGCCAACATCTAACAGTCTCTGTCTCGATACCCGTACTAACCAGGGTGTCATGTCCAACCATTCATAAGTCTCATACCCCTTAGTTTGCTATCACGTGTCTCTATGTATAGTCAGTACCCTGGGTCTTCGGTATCCAAATAAATGGAGTCTCATACCTCCAAGTTCAACTGGCCCTCAACTTGTGGACCTCAACCGTGGCTTCGTGAACGACGACCTAGGAGTCTTATACCTTTAGTATCCGACGGACACATACCTTAGCCTATTGTTCTCTAGCCTCAACCTAAGCAACGTGCCTGACCGCCTCAAGGATGTCATCACACCCCCTGGTCCTGTCAACATGCCCCATCGGTCTTTTGGCCTCAACAACAAAAACTCTGGAAAACCTTTCAAAATCTTTGCAAAATCATGCAAATCTTTTCTAAATCCTTTTGGAAATCCTTTCCAATCTTTTCTGGAATCTTTCCAAAACACTTCAAGAAAACTACCAACTCAAGGCAACACTTTTAAATCTTTTGGAAAAGCCCTTTTTTCCAAATTACTTAGAATTCCTTGACAATTTGCTTAAACCTTCGTAAATGGCAAAACAACACATTTCTTTGGTTCTCAAAATCTTTTTCAAAATCTATTTCAAAATCGTTTGAATATCTTTCTAGAATTGCCACGAAACATCATGCCCAAGCTACACGAAACTAAAAACTAGAAATCATAACTCAAATCAAAGCCTTGATAGCTCCCCTACCTCGTCCAAATAATCACACTAAGGGTCCATTTGGTAACGATTATTAGAACCAGTTTATGAAAAAAAAACGCTTATCCCTAAAAAGTTGAACCAATTAGTTTTTTTTACGCTAGATTATTTCATTATGCTAGCTTTTTATTTGTGCATAAAAGTTATCAAATAAGCTGATTATAAGACAAAGTGAAGATTAGCTTTTTAAAAAACAATGCTTATGAGAATAATCTGTTTTTCCATAAGCATTACCAAATGCTACCTAAAACCAAAGCAACCGTCCCGGAATTCCACTAGGTTTCCAAGACTAGATGCCCATTCAAACTTAACCAGAACTCCATGTTCTAGTGCCAAGGTGTAGAACACCTACTGGCTCATGTCACTCAAGAGTACAGCCAGATTAATGCCCAATAGAACTAGCAATGCCACTAAATGACTCTTTCAATACACCCCAACAAAACTGAATCTAGACTTAGGGGCTACATCATAATCCCTATGGTCCATTCTAAGCCATTAAGGAGGAGGGTTATTACTTTTAAGTCATGTCATCTTTTATGACCTCTATGTCTCAAATTGCTAATTCTTTTTAGGCTATTCCTAAAACCATTCTAATGGTCATCTTACTTGTTATTCTGTCCATTTTAATTATCTTTCCAAGATTAATAAATATATACACCCATATATGTAAATGTATTAATCAACTCTTAAAACACTTAAATTGGTTCAGGGCCTGGTTTGGTGTACCAGACAAATTCAGTATGCCGAAATTCCCTGATTCGACATACCAGACAATTTCAATATGTCGTTTCATGCGATATCTGCACACTAAAATCTGTTCTAAAACAGACTCATTTGCTGGAGTTGGAACCTTTGGTAGACCATCTTCTGGTGAACCGAAAATTCTACAAAAATTCTCAAATCAATAATTGTAAGTCTACTTTCATTTGGGACAAGTTTCATTCAAATCGCATATTTATAACTCGAGATATAAATTCTTGAAGCTATAAGACTCAATCTAGCATAACTTAATGGATCGTCAATATTTACACAAACACTAGTATTTCTACAGGCCACAAAAATTAAAAAGTAACCTACTGAATTAAAGATCTCCCAGTCTACTTATTAATGGAATAAAAATGATTCAATTCCAATACTCATAGCTCACGTTATACATGATTGAAGCAAGAAGACTCAGATAAGCTCAATAGTGACATTATTCTCATAATTTCTTCAAAAATTCATCAAAATCTACTAAAAATCCAAAAAATTCATATCATGCATCCAAATCATCCCCACTTTGTAGAATCTACTAATCTTAAGCTTAAATGAAAAAAATTAAAAGAGAATGGGGTGTGTATCTTTCTCTTTTCTTCCCTTCTTCTTCTTCTCTTCTTCCTTCTATCTTTCTTTCTTTTTCTTTCTCTACTCCTTTCTTCCTTTCTTTCTTTCTTTTCTTTCCACCTAGCCTCTCCTCTCAACTCTCTTCTTCTTTTCCTTATTCCTTTCTCTCTCTTATGCTTTCTTCCTCTCTTCTTTCTTCTTCCTCTACTTTTGTCTCCTCTCTCTCAAACATGCATGCCATCCCCTACAGTCTCCCTCCCCTTTAACCATTTGTTTATTAAACGTTTTGCTCTAATTTTGCGCAAACACCCCTAGAAAAGTAGGAAATATTTAAAATACCCATAATTCATGAAATAACATATGAATTGGGACCTCGACGGCACTATGACATCTAGCGTTGATCCATCTTCGGTTCCGCATTCTTACAGGTCACCACACACCTTAGCTAGTAACCTTCATTCAAACAACTTAATCACTAATTAATTATCATTAGTCATGATTAAGTGTGAAGGTTAAGGTTCGAGATATTATAGATTTTTTGCAGGATTTGTGGCTCACAGAAAATGGATCCGCCCAAGGTCCCTATTCCGACAAAC
>JAMKQA010005719.1:0-12118 GCA_024699735.1 Posidonia australis
TTTATAGTGGTTCGGCAACCCAGCCTAGTCCACTCCTCAAGACCCTCTTGAGATTTTTCCCTTATTCTTAAACAATAAAGAACTTACTTGTTGGTTGTCCCACCAACTCCTCTCTTGCTCTTCCCACTTCTCTATCCCTGAGAAGCTAGAGCCCTTTCTTGATGCTTTACAAGTTGAGACATCCCTCTCACAAAGCTCAATTACAACAATAGCTTTGCAGTATGCTTGCGAGGAGAATAAATGACAGAAGGAATATAGAATTACAAGTATGTCAAGGTGTGTCTTTATGGAGGCTTAAATGAGTCCTATTTATAGCCATGAGACCCTCATAAATTGTGTCTAACAACTAGAAAAATGGTCACAAATGGCTAGTCTTTTGGTATGCCGTTTTGTCCTCTGGTGTGCCGTTTAGATCTTCAGTCTGCACTTGACGAGCAATTCAATATGCCGTTTTTATTTCAGTATACCGATTTTTTCTTGAAACGGTATGTCGTTTCATATCGATATGCCGTTTCTGTCTTCTTCTTTGTCTCAGTTTTTCCAGAATTCCGATGCTCGTTCCGTTTTCTTCCGCTTCGGTATGCCGATTTGTTTTCTTCTTCTTTGAAATCGGAAGGTCGATGGGTATACCGTTCTTTCCTGACTCGATATGCCGTTTTATTCTGAAACGGTATGCCGAATTTCCTTCGGTATGTCGATTTTGATACTTGATGAAAACTCTATAAATATATTATTTTTGACTTACATAACTTAATTTCATTCTTCAATCCTTTTTATGAGTATATAGAGTTACAACAAATAAATTCTTCAGCCATTTTATTTCTATGAAAATATAACCAGGTGTAATCATCAAAATAACAAAGATATTTCTAACACTAAGGAACTGAAATTGAAAGCAATTAAGCTGGGATCGAGGCTTACCCGAGCTGGCAGTGGAGGAGGTCGTTGAAACCCACCAGAACTTGCTAGAGAGGTGGTCAGAGTTGGCCTGAACTCTGATTTTTCTCCTCTCTAAGCTTCCTCTCTAATCTGAGCTTCCTATGGTTGCTCTGGTTGGAACAATTCTCCTTGGTTGCTCTACTGTCAAAATTTTCAAGTTTTTTTCTCTCCTTTTCCCCCCTTTTTTTCTCTTGCAAATGGGGGGGGGAGGTATTTATAGGCTTGCAATGGCTATGTAGTTTGTTATGGGTTGTTATGGGTGGTTAGAGGTTGTTATTATAGAGTGGGAAGTGGTTAGGGTTGTTATGATAGAGTGGGAAGTGGTTAGGGTTGTTAGAGATTGTTATAGGTTGTTAGAGGTTGTTATGGTGAAGTAGGAAGTGGTTAGGGTTGTTATAGGTTGTTAGTGTTTTGGATTAGGGTTTAGAGTTAGGTTTAGGATTTTAGACTAGGGTTTACTAAGCCTAGGGTTTTGAACTAGGGTTTTGGCTAGGTCTAGGATTTTAGACTAGGGTTTGCTAAGCCTATGGTTTTGGACTAGGGTTTAGGCTAGGTCTAGGGTTTTAGGCTAGGGTTTAGGTTTAGGGTCCACTACAAGCATATGGGGTGTCTACACTAACCATACGACATCTATCAACTGTCTACTTGACAAGTCTGATATCTTACCATTCCCCTTCCTTCTCTTTAGGTTGGTATCCCAAACGACCCAGATGACATCACTGTCTACTATGAAAATCTCATGACTTGCCATGCCCCCTTTCTTTGGGCCAGTTGCCTTAACTATCCATTTACAACTGTCATACTATTAAGAGCCCCAGACCAGCTAGGGTTTGCCATTGTTCTAGAGCAAGAGGCAAAGAATCCCCATGCACTTGAAAGTGGTATGCACAAGGAGAAGAAGGCACAATAAAAGTCATAGTAAGGGAAGGAGGGACCAAATTGGGGATCTCTTCTAGAGCAATAGTAGGATGAAACTCATTGGTTTGCTAGGCCATGGCGGACCACGAGCAATTGCGAATCGAATTGTAGTGAAAAATAGGAGCATGAGATCTTAGACAAGCCATTGCCAAAGGCGAGAAATAGCTTGAAAAGGAAGGGAAGGCCAAAAAGGAGAGACATGGGCGAGGGCCTACAAAAAGGGTGCTCGAGAACCTGGTAGAGGAACCTACGAAACTACCTATGATAAGGCAAGAAAAGATAGATAGATGCAAGAGTTGTTATGGTGGCATGAATGGCACACTTGCAAATGAATGCTTCTAACATGTACTCTCTTACAAACTAAGTATGTCCCGACCAGGCTACCTACTTTGGACACACTCATGGGTAATGGGATTCTGACTCAGGTTAAAAGTATAGGTCCCCACTCTAAATCTTGGCTAAGGCTTACATAGTAAACGCATGGTGCGTTGGGAGCCTTGGCTGCTGCAATAGTAGTGAATTTTACCCTCTACTAACACAAACATGACCCTAGACAAGGGAGGATAGATGTTTTACCCTCTACTAACACAAACATGACCCTAGACAAGGGAGGATAGACTGACCACTCATCCCATGCCAAAACCATAAAACAAGAAACCGAGACTACCTTTCTTAGACTAAGTGGGTGGACTCAAGAGATGTGAAGATGCATGCTCTTATATGCTCATTCATGTAATTCTTCTTGGTATTTTTTACTTACATTTTTTATTAAGTTGGATAAAGGAAGATGTGCAAATTTAGCTCTAGTTTTACCTAAATGCTATTTTAAAATTTGTAGATTTTAAATTAAGCCAAAGGAGAGAGCAAACATGTCTCTACTTATCCCTAAGCATGGCAAATGCAGAAAGGGGAAAGAAACATCCAAGCATGACATGCAAGCAACATATATCAAGCAAAAGGCATGATCGTGGCATGTGCAAGTGTTGTGTCCACATGATAGTGAAAAGAGAAAACATTTAGCATCCTTAGCTGAGTCATCAATTCTTGTGACCATGTTGGTGATAGAAGGATGTGTGTGTGGGATGAAGCCACATGTATGAATCGATCAGGTCATAGTAAAGTGGTGAATCCGAGGAAGGATCTCAACTCAAAAAACACCAAAGTGAAAACAAAAGGAAAACGAGAGGATAAGGAAAATGAAGTCACCATTTAGTCTATTAAATCTGATGATGAGGAAAATTGAATGCAAAAGATATGCAATGAAACAATGCAAATAAAGAAATGTGATGCTCTGTGCCAATGGATGCAATACAATGGTCATTATGGCCAAAGAAAGGATAAAAACTCTTGTTATGCACTGGGAATGTGTTAGGCACTCTTGTACACTCGATGAGTCAGTCTTTCAAGACTTGATCCACTCGCATGTGTGGCTACATAGGCATGTAAATGCCAAATGTATGCCCAAGGGCAAATATGAGATGCCCTACAATCTTAATGAATACCTAGATGCTTGATGCTAGATGTCATGCTAAAAGGCAAGTAAAACATGCAGAGATTAAAGATCAAGATGCAAGAAACCGAATCAATGTGAGAAAATATGTAAAACAAGTGCTCTACCTTGTCTAAGCCAAGGGGCACGTGCACTAGTCATACCTGTAAGGTAGACACGTAGGCCATGTGGTGGTTACACGTGCACTTGGTATTATAGTTCAGATAGGGAGGCTTCATTGCTCAAATTGCATATCAAAGCAATTCAAAATCAAAAATCAAACATCAGGGAAGCTAGAAGGACTATTAGGGAGTAGATAAAAGCCACCAAACCAAATAAAAAACACATGCCTCACCCTACCCATCACCATTCCTAAGAGTCGGAGCTCTCTAGTTCATGCAGCCATGGGCTTGGGCCGTGAATCCTAGGGAGTCCTTTGGGGCTACATGGAGGAAGACGAGAAGCAAAGAAAGAAGAGAAATAATGTAATGCAATGCAAGGAAAAACAAGATGCAAGGTGCTCTAGCTCCACTCAATCTCGATGTGGAAACGTCAGAACCCATCCATCGTGGTGAGGATAGATGACCAGAAAGAGACAACCGAGGGCCCAGTGAAATGTTAAAGGAGTTGTGAACCTAAGAACACATGTAGGAATGGATTCCATCTCAAGCTCAATGGCCAATTGCCTCACACGATGACAATAATCCATTACAATGAATGCATGGAGACTAAGGCTCGGCATGAAACCTAGCACAATGCCAGCCAAACAACTGGAAATGAATTAGCAAGTCTACTCAATTATGCCATGGAGCATCACACTTACCTATGTTTAGGACTAGGATGTGCTCTCCCAACGTTAGTGGTTTGCTTTAGGTTGTTGCTACTCAAATGACAATGGTGGAGGCAGTGCTTAGTTTAGCTAGTGTTGTGCGAGGCTGTAGGTGCTCTTGCTATTGCTTAGGATGTTTGGGAACTAGTGATGACTGTGGCTGCTAGCTTGGGTGGCCAATGATGGGTGGTTTGTGATGATTTGGCCAAAGGTGGTGGAATGCTCAGCTAGGAGGCTCCACGATGGTGCTTGATGGTTGTAGGTGCTCAAACAAGGCTAGGCATAGGGAAGGTTGTCAAGAGAAGTGTTGAGAGAGTGGGGTATGGCCAAGAGAGTATTTTTGTCAGTAATAGAGGTGGTTTTATAGGATTTAGAATGCATGAAGGTGGTCCATGCTTAACAGAATTTCGAGTGGATGACTGGATTAAAAGAAAGGGATTAGATCGGGATTCGAATTTGGATGAGGAGTGCGATGGTTTCAGAACATCAAGGCACATGCTTAGATTCATGTGAGCCATTGAGAAGCAAGGAATTGATAGTCCAAAGGTGAATGGATAGATCAAACTTTCAACAGTTGTAACGACTTAGAAACAATACTTTGAGCTAGATATTTTCGTGATGTTTTTCTAACTTTCTTGGTATTAGGCATAGAGTGTGGTGTGTTTTATGTTGGACACATGTTTAATACTAGTGGTCTATGTAAGTTAGGTGCAAATTACAGGTGCAATTTACTAGTGTACCTTTCTGACACAAATTGCTTGTGTAGAAGTGTAGTTTTCAAAACTCAAGTCTTAAGTTGCGTTTATGCGGTTTTGGCGTCATAGCTTGGTTTTGGACATTGTGTCATGGTGTTCTACGGTTGAATTACTGAGTGGACCCTCATGGGGACCCTAAGGATTGTTCTAGGTTTGTAGTGGTGATTGGTGAGCACTAGCAACTAGGTTCCCCTTAGCACGAGCCATTTGAGCTATAAGTGATTACGCGATTGTGTTTGAGTGTTTACGGCCCTGTGCAGGCATGGCTTCCTCCGTAAGCTACTCAAGAATTTTCCTCTATAAGCTACTCGTGAGTCTTCCTTTATAAGCCACTTATGAATCTTTTTCTATAAGCTACTCGTGAGTTTTCCTCTACAAGCTACTTGTGAATCTTCTTCGAGAAGCTACTCATGATTTTTCTTTTAAAAGCCACTTGTGAACCTTTTTTAGGAAGCTACTTGTGAGTTTTCCTCCAGAAGTCACTTGTGAATCTTCTTTGGGAAGCTACTTGTGAGCCTTCCTCCGGATGTCATTTGTGAAACTTCTTCCGTAAGTCATTCATGAAGCTTCTTCTGCAAGCCATTCGTGAAGTTTCTTCCATAATCCATTCATGAAGCTTCTTCCATAAGCCATTCGTGAAGCTTCTTTTGTAAGCCACCTGCAATCTATATAAAGAGGTGGAGAAAAGAGAAGAAGAGAAGGAGGGAAAGGGTGAGAATGAGGGAGAGAGAGGAGATTTGGGCTCGCGGAAGATGGTGCCATTGCCATCTGTATCCATTGGTGAAAGTTATACACCCCGTAGACTCTTCCATTTTAATGTAAAATTTGGATTGTAGGTGCATAGTAGTGTGATTTTGTGGTGTGAATGATTGGAAGATTTTTAAGGGATTTATGGTAGTCTTATAGCCATTAATGACGTTGGTTGCAATGTTTTGGTGAATGGTGCCCATAGGTTTTGCTTGATGATTTCTTGGGATCTGTTCGTCGGATCTTTATGTTTTTGGTACTAAATTATAGAGCTTGTCGAGATCTTTAGTTTGGTATATTGTTTGCAATTTATGGATAAAGAATGGATTTTTTGTATCAAAAATTTAATCTTGGTTGATTAATAAATAGTGCTAGGGCATTTTGTATTTTAGCCCTTAAGTTTGTGTGAATTACTTTTAGGTCCATAGATTATTGTAAAATTGCACTTTAGTCCCTAAGTTTTATGATAATTACCTTTCAATCCCTAAGTTTAGTGGAATTGACCTTTTGGTCCCTAAACTTTGTTGAAATTATTTTTTAGTCTTTAAGTTTTGTGTAAATTACATTTAAGCCCTTAGGGACTTGTTTTTATTGGTTCTTAATATGTTTAGTGTCATGTTAACCTTGTAGCTGGTTATAACATAATAATAATTAGAAGAATCATTAAAGGTGATTTAAAGATTCCCTAAAATACATTATCAAGATCCCACTAGGTTATGGTTCAGCATAAAAGGCTATATGACATAGAAATACAAAGTCCTTCCTATAATGGTTTAGAATGGATTTAGGATTGATGTTTAATCTTAGGAATACGTGATTAATAAGGTTTCAATGTGGTGCACTGAATCAAGTATTCAGTGGCACCATTTGGGTGTTTGAAACTAAGTTGGCTATGGCACATGTGAGACATGGGTCAGTAGGCGTCTTATACTCTAGTATTAGGACATAGAGTTCTAGGTATATTTGGTACTTGGTGTCTGGTCTTGAAAGTTGAATGGGACTTCGAGACCATTGCCTTATACATTATGTGGTCCTTCCTAGGTGGTCATCGTACCAGAAGGATGGTTTTGGGCTTTTCTAAATTTATTTCAGAAATATACTTTCAAATGATATTCAAAGAGTTTTGAGGAAAAATATGGATGTAACACCAGTAAATTCATTTTGTAATTATTTATATTTTAATGAATTTATTTCTAGGGAAGTGTTACTGTTCCAAGGCTCATTTGTGTGATTTTGTGATTTCAGGCTTGGACCTCGTGGGCCGACTTCTATTTGTGTGTTCCTATGCGTGAGTGGCATTGTGCATTGTGGCAATGTGCTTGTGGGCCTATGTGGGCCCACGTGTGTCTGTGGGTCGGTGGGTGAGATTGGTTGTTGGTCATGCTTGGTGCTTGTGTAGGAAAGCTGGTTAGTAGGACGCACAGATGTGCACGCACCCAGCTACTTTGTTGCATGGCTTTATAAGTCCAACATCAGCCCAGTGCATGAACAACTCTTTCCCTCCTTCATCCTCTCCCCCACACACCTTCTCCTTCCTACCCTCTCCCTCACGCTCACGACCCTAGCAACCTCCTCCACTTCCCTCCTTCCTCTCCCACTCCCATCTCTCTCCCTTCCCACTCACTCTCTTCTCTCCCATCTCTACCTTCCACTCTCTCTTTCCCTCATCCCCCATTCTCCTCCCCAGTCTCCTCTGCCGATGGTGCTTGTGAGTGAACTGGAGGTCGATGGCGGCTTGAGGTGGCACATGGCAGTGCATGGAGTAGCTAAGGACATGTGGGAAGCATGTTGGTCGCCAGTGGTGGCCGAGGGTTGGCTAAAGAGCGAGTTTGGCCACCAGAGGCCGTTTTCAAGTACGCATCTCACCCCATGTTGTAGAAAGCATGTAAATGGTAGAAATTGAGAGGAATGCATGAAATCTAGGTAAATTTACATTCTTAGAATTTATTGTGAATTTATGATGATTTAGGATGGCATTTATGGCCATTTATGGCATTGTGTTGTTTTGGGTCATTTTGACCACTATGGTTTCTCAAATTTATTTCTCATTGCATGGTGAATGGATTTTGGTTTTGTTTGCGTGGATTTAGAGTAAACTCGAGAGTCTACAATATATATTTTAGTTGGATTTTATGGTGCTTGTTTGGGGGGTCCGCCCCTTGATCCCATTTTGAGTGATCTTGTGGGTGGGTGCCCTTGGCAGTTTTCTGGTTTTGCAGAAAATGATATACCGAAAAGGTTTAGTTTGGTATGCTATTTTTTGTCAGATTAGGTCCTCTGGTCGAACTTTGATTGGTCTAATCTCCTCAGTCTATTGTTTTTGGCTATGAATGTTGATCGTTGTGTCCCAATTTGGTCGATCGGATTTATTCGGTCTACCGAACTTAACTTTTTAGGTATGCTGTTTTTTTTGTCATATTAGGTCCTCTAGTCAAAATTTGATTGGTTGATTCTCCTCGGTCTACTGTTTTTGGCTATGAGTCTTGACTGTTGTGTCTTAGTTCGGTCAATCGGATTTATTCGGTCTACCAAACCAGGAACTTTCGATCGACTGATCAAGTTTTTGATCTGCTATTTTGGGTAACTGCACCTATTTCGGTCTACTGATTCTGGTCAGTCTTCTGATCCAGGAGATTTTGGTATATCGAGCCCCTTTTGGTATGCCAAATCAGGGTGCAGTTGTTTTATAAAATGTGATTTCCATTGGTTTTCTGGATTGGTTTGTTTGCCCATTTGAGATGGGATCGTAGACCATCAGTGGTGGTCTTGTGGGACACCTTATGTACCATTTTGTCGGGGTTTTGAATAAGTTTCCAAAGATATGAAATGGTTTTAAAAATGTTTCAAAGAGATGAGTTGGCCAATTTTGGAAAGTGGTTTTCTTGTTTTTTGTGTGTTGGCCCAGACATCGTGGGATCGTGTCATCAAGACCAGGGAATGTGACGACATCTTAGATGGTCAGACGCATCTCCTTAGTTGAAGTTGGGAGCCAAGATACCTGAGGCTAAGAGTCGTTAGGTATTGGAGATATGACAATCCTTGACTGTCGTCTCGAGGCTAGGGTTGGTCTGCAAGTTAAGGTTTCTTGTGACATGACGGGGAGGTATGATCTCCTGTTGTCGATGTAAGCACTAAGGCTCGGGTGTGGAGGTATGACACTCCCTCCTGAGTACCATGTCGAGAACGTTGTGAGGAGGCATACCTTGTGGTGGCTAGTGCTGGTGGGACATGTGCTTCGTAGTTGGTAGCATCCTAAGAGACAAGACGGCCGTCTTAGAGGGGTTAGCTTTGTGAGAGTTCTCTAGGTGGGAGAATCATGGGATGGTGATAGCTCCTACACAAGGTGGCTTCACCGTGGCAGTGCAGTACACCTTGGTAGCTACTTCTGGCTAGAGTTGGTTGCCTGGCGTCGGGCTCCCCGACTCATTGTGTGTGGTTTTTGCCATTGAGGGCCTCGTTTTTTGTTTTAGACTGGTAGAGTACTATTTTCCTTTTTGGTCTATGTGGACCGCATTTGTTGTGGTTTTTGGCCTATTGGGCCTGGTTGGTAAGTTTTGATGATTTTGGAGAAAATGATTTGTGAAATGATTTTAAGGAAAAATTAATACATATATGTTTTCTACTATTTTCGTGGGATGCATGTTGGGTGACTTTTGTCACTCATGCTTGTTTTTTGTGGTTTTGGGTTGCAGGTGCAGGCATGTAGTTGGGTTTTGGCATAGCGCACATAGTCCGGAGTCTCGTAGCCACACACATAGGTTCCTGGTAATTAATAATTCTGTTTAGCTTTTAATTTTCTGTAATTTAATTTGTTTTAAGTTATTATGGAAACGTGGAGCGTTTCAGATCTGGTACCTGAGCACCAAGTTCACTAGGTTGCACTAGCCTATGGTGTCCGGTCTTGAGACTCCATAGGTTTTGCATGCATTGTAGAGTCTACACCTGGTTTTCTTAATGATTTTTTGGTTGTTGTTTTGTTTGTGGTGCAAGTATTTTTCCTCTCTCCTTGTAGGATGCCTCCTCGTGGGCGTAAGGGCAAAGCCCCTATCAAGGAATCCGAGCCCTGAGAGGATGTGGACTGATGGAAGATGGTTCATGCCTAATTGTGTTGCTTGGCACACGAGATCTCTCATGCCTTCAGCAAGAGTAGTGCCAATGAGTTGTTAGTTGACCTGTGGTTGAGCCAATTCACGAAGCTTCGTCCATCATCATTCAAGGGCAAGGTTGGTGCTAAGGAGGGTGAGACCTGGCTGGTGAAGGTGGTGAAGATGTTGATGAGCATGGCGTGTCCAGAGGAGCATTGGGTGCAGCTGGCGTCTTATCTGTTAGATGATGAGGCAGATAAGTAATGAAAGTCTATGAGGTAGCTAAAGTTCCCGGACATAATAACTATTAGTGTCCAGTGGAAGGATTTGAAGGTGGCCTTCTTTAACAACTATTTCTCGACTCATGTGAAGGAGCAACTTCATCGAGACTTCTGGAGTTTGGAGCAAGGCATGATGTCGGTGCTCGAGTATGAGACTGAGTTCGCCTAGTTGGAACATTTTGCTCCTGCCTATGAGTCTGAGGAGGAGCGGGCGTAGAGGTTTCTAGACGGCCTGAACCTAAGGCTGCGGGTGAAGGTGATGGGCTATCGATGTTAGACTGTGCAAGGCATGGTTGGTTTGGCTTATCGCTTCGAGGGAAAGCATTAGAAGTATCTGGAGAGTCGTCCTAAAGGGAAGGGTAAGTCTTCTTTTACCGTCCAATTCTCTTTCTCCAGTCCTCCTAGTGCTAGTAGTTTAGGTATTCTTGAGAAGAAGCAAAAGGGGAGGTCTAGTGTTTCCTCTATAGGCCGGTAGAGTTTTGTTGGGAGTAGCGGAGCTGGCTTCAATCAAACAATGTCCAATGCTTCCAGTGGGAACCAGTGCTTCAACTATGGTCAAGTGGGCCATACTGCTTCATTTTGTCATCATCCTCAGTGAACCTTAGCCCTAGTGGTGTGCTACAACTACGGAAAGGCAAGACATGTTTAGAGATCCTGCCCAGAATCGCCTAAGAAAGAAGGAAGCATGTCGAGAGGCCAACTAGGGGACGGGTGTTTACCATTGCAGCTCTAGGCACTGGGTCTTCAAGAGATGTAGTTGAAGGTAAGGATGATTAGTTGGTATTGTGACCCTCTATGTTTGTTGTAATATCTTTGTAACCTAGAAATCTACCTGATTGTATGGATGTGATGGTGTTGTTTTTCTTGGCCATCAGGTTCTTTTATTGTGGTTGGCCAAATGGCCAAAGTATTGTTTAACTCAGGGAATTCATCTTCCTTTGTCTCTAGGTCTTTCACGACAAAGATGGAAAAGAGACCAACTAGACTAGCTTCTCATCTCAACGTGGTGACGCCACTAGGGGAGCACAACTTGGCATGGAGGTATCTACGGTCTGTCGACTTGACGCTGAACGACAGAGAGTTTGATGCCAGCTTGATCATGATGGACATGTAGGAGTACGATGTGATACTCAGCACGAATTGGTTGGTGTAGAAGTCCACTTTGATAGACTATGCTCGAAAGAGAGTTTATTTTGGGTCTCCTGAGGATGGGTCTTTCTTTGTGTAAGGTGGGTGTCAAGGTGAGCCTAAGCTTGTCATCTCAGCTATGAAGCCTTATAAGTCCTTGGTTAGGGATTACGTGGGGTATCTAGTAAGTATAGATACCTCCACTCTCCTGAGTTGGGTGTTCAAAACATCTCTGTAGTGAGTGAATATCCTGACGTTTTCCCTAACAATTTGCCTGGTATGCCACCTCACAAAGAAGTAGAGTTCTCAATTGATCTGATTCTCGATTCTAGTGTTGTGTCGAAGCCTCCCTATCGCATGGCGATAGCAAAGTTGCGAGAGCTCTAGACTTAGTTGCAAGAGTTGCTGGACAAGAGGTTTATTAGGCCAATTGTGTCTCAATAGGCAGCGCTTGTCGTGTTCG
Source organism: Posidonia australis (assembly GCA_024699735.1). Classification (NCBI taxonomy): domain Eukaryota; kingdom Viridiplantae; phylum Streptophyta; class Magnoliopsida; order Alismatales; family Posidoniaceae; genus Posidonia; species Posidonia australis. The sequence continues at coordinate 11,635 of JAMKQA010005719.1, forward strand.
TCTGTAAGAAGGATGGTTCACTCTGATTGTGTAGACACCCCATATGCTTGCAGCTAGACCCTAAAACTAGCCTAAACCTTAATCTAAAACACTAAACGTAGCTCAAACTCTAATCCAAAACCTTAAACCTAATAAACCCTAATCCAAAAAACTAAAACTAGCCTACACCCTAATCCAAAGCCCTAAACCTAGCCTAATAAACCCTAATCCTAATAAACTCTAATCGTACCAAAATCCTAATCCTAATATACCCTAACTCAACCCTAATCCTCACTCAAACAAACTCCTATAACAACCTAAACAAACCCTAAACTACCTTCCACTCCTTCATAACAATCTCAATAAACTATAACAACCTAAAACAAACCCTAACAACCTAACTACCACCCACTCCTTCATAACAACCTCAACAAACTATAACAACCTAAAACAAACCCTAAACTACCTCCCACTCCTTCATAACAACCTCAACAAACTATAACAA
>JAMKQA010005720.1:0-10054 GCA_024699735.1 Posidonia australis
AGCAAATGCAGCTGGAAAGGGTTGCTGGTTGCTGAATGCACAGGACATGAATCAGTCGGATTTTGCCTCAGGAAAAGGTGTCCCCCTCATGGTTGCCTATGGACCTCTATTTATAGGGATCTCCTCAAGGCTAACTCATGGGGATATGGAGAGCCTCGCAGACGAAAAGCCTGGAATATTCCACGACACATTCGCTGCAAAGGTAACAACCAAGGGAGGTGGAAAGCCAGCAGTCGCAGCCTGCGAAGTGGCTGTGCACCAGCTATGTGCGCCACCTATGTGTGCCAGGTAGGTGTGCTAGCTAGGTGTGCCAGGTAAGTGTGCTAGCTAAGTGTGCCAGGTAGGTGTGCTAGCTAAGTGCTCTCCCGTACTGGTCTGGTTTTCTAAATGGGCTGCAAGCTTTCTACGGGTTTAAGGTTGGTTCAAGGGTCATACCCAAGGCAACATATGGGAAAACTCATCTTTGGGTCACCTCAAAATCGGGGTGTCTACAACTATACTCAATGGATTCTAGTTTTGCTTGTGTGGATGTGGAGTAGACTCAAGGGTCTACAACATATATTTCGAGTGTAATTTTTGATGATTTTTTTGCAAGTCCGTCCCTCGTTCCCACTTCAGTAAATTTTTTAGGGTATTGCCTCTGGTTTGGCTGAATTCTGATGGAAAATTGGGGATGCGGGTCGAGCACGTGGCCCACATGTGTGGATCTGCCAGGGTATTTTGGGGTGTTTTTCGAGGTTTTTTGCAAATTTTTGGAGATTTTGGATTAAATTTTCATATATATATAATAGTTTTGGAAATGATTTTCAAGGAGATATATTGGCTCATTTTGGAAATGATTTTCCTCGTTTTTTGTTTATGGGCCAAGCGACCATGGGACCGTGTCATCAGGATCAGCGAATTGATGACATTCTCAGGTGGTCGAGCACGTCTCCCTAGTTGAAGTCGGGGTTGAGATACTTAATGTAGAGATTCGTTGGGTCTTAGAGGTACGAGACTCTTGATTGTTGTTTCAAGGCTAGGGTTGTGGTCCACGGGTCGAGGTGTTTGTAGCATGATAAGGAGGTATGATACTCTTGCTGTCGCTGTGAGCACTGAGACTCGAGTGTTGTTATGTGTGGAGGTATGACACTCTCTCTTGAGCATCGTATGGAGGACGTTGTGAGGATATGTATCCTGTGGTGACCAGTGCGGATAGGACATGTGCCCCGTAGCTGGTAGCGTCCTGAGAGACAGGACTGCCTCTTCTAGTAGGGGTTGGCTTTATGAGGGTACTCCAGGTGGGAGAATCGCAGGACGGTGATCGCTCCTACATAAGGTGGCTACATCGTAGTAGTGCAGTGCACCTTGGTGGCTGCTTGTGGCCAAAGTTGGATTGCCAGGTGTCGAGTTTCCTAACTCACAATGTGTGATTTTGGCCACTGAAGGCCTTATTTGTGGTTTTAGGTTGATAGAGCCTTTGCTTGATGTTTTGGAGAGTGTAAGTCGTGTTTCCTGTGGTTTGGGCCAGGTAGTGCCCCGTTCTGTGGTTTTCGGCCTGCTAAGTATGGTTTTTTAGTTTTTGGTGGATTTGGTAAAAATGATTTCGAAGCGTTTTAAAGGGAAATAATTATAGTTTGTTTTCCACTATTTTTGTAAGGTGCGTGCTGGGTGACTTTTGTCATTCACGTTGTTTTTTCGTGGTTTTTAGGTTGTAGGTGTAGGCAAACGTGTTTTGGCATATAATGCATATAGTCTAGAGACTCGTAGCCACACATATAGGTTTCTGGTTGTTTAGATATTATCCATTAGCTTTTAATTTCTTGTAATTTAATTTGTTTTAAATTACTATGGAATTAGGGGCGTTACACCCGGATCCTATTGCACTGTCACGGTGAACTATCCTGTGTAGGAGTCCAACTGCCTTGGCCATAGTATGAGCACCTGGGGACTCGAACCTCAGGTGCCCGAGCACCTGGGGACTCGAACCCCAGACCCAACTAGCACTGGTGTGACCATGCCGATGGAACCATTGTGCGGCTCTCCCACTACTCAGTGTGCGGAAACACACGAGGAGATCCGATACGGTCACAGCGAAGCTGGTGAATCCGGAAGAAGAGAGAAGATCCGGAAACACCAAGGGAAGATAAAAAGATAAGGAAAGGAGTCGCCACCTAGTCTTTTAATGGAAAGACGAGGAAAACCAAGAACACCAGAAAAACTAGGAAGCAAACAAGATGCAGAATGTATGTGTGTGCTCCGTGCCTAATGGACAATGCACAAATGAATGAGGGTCAGAGAAAGGGTAAGGATTCAGGTTACGCATGGGGAAGGGGTTAGGCACCCCCACGCGCCCGAGAAAACTCGATCTTTCTAGGTTTCCTACTGTCATTGGTCTACTAAATGTATGCTTGCTTATTCTATATGCTCATGCATGAAGATGACTGAAAACATGCCAAATCAAAGCAAAGAAAAGAAATCAAGGGAAAAAGTTAATCCGTTGGTCAAATGTAGGCATTATTAATGTCGCTTTACTGTATGCCCTTGGGCGATGAGGAAAATCGTGAAAATCGTGAAATTCTCGGAAAGCGTCTCGCAAAACAACGGAAATTGGGGATAAATCTGAGAAAATCAAACAGGAGAAAATAATCCTCATTTCGGGACCATGTCGGCTTTGTAAGCCTTTTACTGTAGGCCCTCGAGCGATGGAAAACCAAAACAAGTCAAAACCACGGAAAACGGGGAGAAAACCTAGCTGGAATCAAGCTAGGAAAACGTAAGCAAAGTCGGGAAGAAAAGACGAGAAAATCTGTGCAAAAAGATGTGAAAAGGCATGCAAAATGCAAGTGTGAATGCAAATGAGAAAAATGCTGGGGTTTTTGTGCAAAAAAACCAAATTCCGAGGAAAACTGACGTTTAGAAGCCCAAATCATCAAAAATATATAGGAAAACACATTCTATGCAATTTTGAAGAAATCTAGGGTCACATGTGCCTCCCAAGGCAAAATGAAATTCTCTTGGGGTTAGAATGCAATTTTATCCCTAAAGCATGCATTTAAATCAATTATGCATAAAATCAGGGTAAAAGTGCAAGAAAATAGACTCAGAAATGATCCAGGAAGTTTCAGGGGCAAAATGGTCATTTTACCCCTAAAAACAGTCAATCAGAGTAAAATCAATGAAGCACAGGGGCTAAACTGCAAATTGGCCGACAGAAAAAAGCATCCAGAAGAATTTCAGTAAAGACTAAGGGTTAAAGTGCAATTTATCCAGGGAAAACATGCTTCTGAGAAGTTTCAGAAGAATGCAATGGCTTAAATGCAAATAAACCAGCAAAATTAAGCATTCTGAAACATTTTTTAAAAGTAGAAGGGCTCATATGCAATTTTCACAAAGAAAACGAACTGTCAGAAACATTCCAAGGAAATCCAGGGCTGTTAATGCAATTTGCCTGAAACAAAATATATTTTATAAACTCTAGAGGACTTTTATTAAAGTTTTAAACTTAGAAAACATTATTTTCAGTTAAAACTTTATTCGAAAGATTTTAGAAAAATGATGGAATGACCTAAATGTAACAAAAGGACCTAAAAGTAATTCCAGAAGGACCTAAATGCAAGAAGAGTAAAAACTTTTGGATTTTACTTTAAAAAGTTTTTATGTTTTAAAAGAAATAAAAAAAAGAAACGACAGCGCCGACGGCGGAGCTGCTCTACCGACGACCGTCAGAGGAGGTTAAAGAAGCCTATCTGGGGTCTGATCTTAGATCAGATCCCACAGGAAGCGAGAGGAGAGAAGAAGAGAGGGATTCGTTGGCCCGGATCAGAGGTCCAACGGCTAGAGTGGGCCACCCACCCCCTCTCGCTGTCGGGTCCTCCGATTACGGTGTCGGGGAAGACGAGGACTCTGGAGGTTGCGGGATGCTTTGGGGGCTTCCTTGCTTCCTCTGGAGCGGTGCAGACATTGGTGGAGCAAGGAGGCGGTCTGCCTGTCGCCGTCGTGGCTTCCTCCGGCGGGCGTCACTACTGGAGCGATCCAAGGCTCGTGGCGCGATCCTGGGGGCTCTGGAGTGATCGCGGGAGGTGATGGAGTGATTCTAGAGCATTGGAGCAGTGCGGGAGGCTAGAGGCTGGCACGACTGCTCTAGATCCCGTCGCCTTCTCCGGCAACGACGGGATCTGAGCATTTTTCGGCGGGCATCGCGTTGGCTGTTGGGAGCGGCGATGCGAGGGACTGAGAAGCATCGGGGAGGCTACAAGAGAAGGAGAAAGGACTCGGGGATCCAGGAGGTTCTCTGGATTGCCCCCCCACCTCTGTTGCCAGAGTGTGGCGACGGCGGGGCACGACGGAGCTCCGCTTGCCAAGGGATCGCTCTAAATCCCTTGGAAACACTCCAGGAAGAGAGGAGGAGGACCTGAAGATCAGAATTCAAACAATTAAGAGAGAATCAGTGTGTACCTGCCTGCAGTTGCCTCGCCGGAGCTCTGGAAACGCCTTCCTTCCTCCTCCGCGACAGCTCTCGCATTGCTCCTCTCCTTCTCGCTCTCAATTCTCAGTTCTCTCCTGTGCTCAAGGGGTGTGGTCCTTTCTCAAAGCCTGGCTCCTCTCCTCCTTTTATAGGCAACGGAACCCAACAAATCATTCTGGCAGGGCGTGCGACGCACAACAGAATGAGTAACAAACTCCCAACCGCCGTTAGAACAACTCAGCAGACAGCAAACGACTATCCCCCGCGCTCTCCGAACTACCCCTTTGCTCGCCGACAGGATGAACGACAATCTGAGCTCCTCCGATGACACATCCTGCGGCTGAGGCTGCTCTGATTCGCTTGTTGGATCAACGGTGAGATGGGCTGGAGGATGAGCTCAGCAAGGAGGAGTGGTGAGGCTGAATTCGTGTGGAGTTTAGGGGAAAAAATTGAATTCAGTGGATTTGCAGTAGAAAAGATAAAACTTGTATTTTTTTGGGTAAAAAAATAAGTGGAGATAGCAACAAATATGGAGAGGGTGAAAAAAAAGTTAAAGTGTTTATGATGGACCTTTATGGGCTTTGGGTTCAATTTGAGCTTAATGGGCCTATATGGGCCTTGTGGGCCCCCATGGGCCCATAATGGGGCTAAATGAGCCCAAATGGGCTAAAAGGGCCTAAATGGGCTAAATGAACCTCAATTGGGCCTAAATAGGTCTTGTGGGCCTAAGTGGGCCTCAAGTGAGCTTCCATGAATTAAATGGGCCTAATGAGGGTTAGAGCTCAGCCACCACATCTCCATCCTGCAAAATCAGAAAATACTACAGATGCCCCTCCCTGAGCGAGGTCGGAGGACGAGTAGAATAGAGACCGATCCTTAGGGTTGACAAAGACACCCCACGTGAGACCATAAGCAAGAGTCAACCACGGGCAAATAGCCACTAGCCAGAAACATACCAGAGGTCCTGCCGCCACAGCCGAAGCCAAACAGAGAAACAAAAAAAAAAATATTGACAAGCTGACAACCAACTAGCTCCTAAGAGACATGACTGACTCTCGCACTTGTCGAGAAAAGCGCTAGACAGGACTTACGGTGCCTGCCGACCGGGAAGTGACTGATCACGGAAGTCATCCGAGTAGTTCAGGCTACCAACCCAATGGAGAAAACATAGTTTGGTCTGATTCCATTCCATCAGAGTGGCACCCAAAACAAATAGGGGGGGCATCATTGATACCGCAATCTTCGAGTGTGGACCAAATGGGGCAAGGTAGGCTTCGGACCTATCGACCAAGAAGGGGATAATTGATGAGTTTCAGACTTATCGACCAACAGGGACAATGATAAGTTTCAAACTTATCGACCAGAAAGGACAGTGATAAGTTTCAGACTTATCGACCAGAAGGGGACAATGATAAGTTTCAGACTTATCGACTAGAAAGAGAGTGGTAAGTTTTGGATTTACCGGCCAAAAGGGGACAATGATAAGTTTTGGACTTATTAACCAGAAGCGGACAATGATATGTTTCAAACTTATCGACCAGAAAGAGACAGTGATAAGTTTCGGACTTATCAACCAACAGAGACAATGATAAGTTTCGAACTTATCAACTAGAAGGGGTAGTGATAAGTTTCGGACTTATCGACCAGAAGGGACAATGATAAGTTTCGGACTTATCAACCAACAGGGACAATGATAAGTTTCAAACTTATAGATCAGAAGGGACAGTGATAAGTTTCGGACTTATCAACCAACAGGGACAATGATAAGTTTCGGACTTATTGACTAGAAGGGACAGTGATAAGTTTCAGACTTATCGACCAGAAGGGACAGTGATAAGTTTCGGACTTATCAACCAATAGGGACAATGATAAGTTTCAGACTTATCGACCAGAAGGGAACAATGATAAGTTTCAGACTTATCAACCAATAGGGACAATGATAAGTTTCAGACTTATCAACCAACAGGGACGGTGATAAGTTTTGGACTTATCGACTAGAAGGGACAGTGATAAGTTTCGGACTTATCGACCAGAAGGGACAATGATAAGTTTCAGACTTATCAACTGACAGGGAACAATGATAAGTTTCGGACTTATCAACCAACTGGGACAATGATAAATTTCGGACTTATCGACTAGAAGGGACAGTGATAAGTTTCAGACTTATCGACCAGAAGGGACAGTGACAAGTTCGGACTTATCGACCAGAAGTGACAGTGATAAGTTTCGAACTTATCGACCAGAAGGGACAGTGATAGGTTTCAGACTTATCAACCGATAGGGACAATGATAAGTTTCGAACTTATCAACCAGAAGGGGATAATGATAAGTTTCGGACTTATCGACCAGAAGGGACAGTGATAAGTTTCGGACTTATCAACCAGAAGGGACAGTGATAAGTTTCAGACTTATCAACCAACAGGGACAGTGATAAGTTTCAGACTTATCGATCAGAAGGGACAGTGATAAGTTTCAGACTTATCCGCCAGAAGGGACAGTGATAAGTTTCGGACTTATCAACCAACAGGGACAATGATAAGTTTCGGACTTATCAACCAATAGGGACAATGATAAATTTCGGACTTATCGACCAGAAAGGGACAATTATAAGTTTCAGACTTATCGACCAGAAGGGATAGTGATAAGTTTCAGACCTATCAACCAACAGAGACAATGATAAGTTTCGGACTTATCAACCAACAGGGACAGTGATAAGTTTCAGACTTATCAACCAACAGGGACAATGATAAGTTTTGGACTTATCAACCAAAAATGACAGTGATAAGTTTCGGACTTATCGACCCGAAAGGACAGTGATAAGTTTCGAACTTATCGACCAGAAAGAGAGTGGTAAGTTTCGAACTTACCGGCCAAAGGGAAGAGAGTGGTAAGTTTCGGACTTACCGACTAAAGGGAGAAAATCTACCCTATATGGCAAAGAAGTAATGTAAACTCCAATTATCTAGGTTGGGGCAACAAAACGAAATACTCGACTATTATCTGGGTGACCCCAGTGCCAAGCCTGTAGGCAAAAGAAGGCAAACTCCTGCATCAGTCATGCACATGTAGTCAGGGTGGCGATTTCCATTCCGCATCAATCATGATCGATCAACAACTGGCTAGAGATGTTCTGCTGCATTTAGTATCACAGTCAAATGAGTGTTTACATGTACTGCAACCTGTACGAACCAGCAACAAGATGTGCATGTTAAAAAACTTTGTCATCTCTGGATCTCTTGGAGTCCGAGGCTTTGGTAAAGAGTGTCCGGCTTGGGGCAACACTGCAAATTGGCCAAGTTTCGTCGACTTCAGCTTCATAGTTTGCTGTGCAACTTCTCCCTTCTATGGCTGGGAGATCTTTTGAGCGTACAGAGCGACTGAGCAGGCGAGATAGTTCTCTAGTCGGAGTGTAAGAGCTCAGGGGGTACTCTTTGAACCGTACTGGCATATGCCCCTGAGCCAAAGAATCCTACTGGTAACCGAACTGCCACATCACACGGATTGGGTGATACTCCACTCCACTAGTCAACCCCGGCAGGACGATAAGTCGCATGTCTGTTATATTGAAGAACGCTTCAAAGTTGCAAGAAGCTGATGGGATAATGCACCATATGATCTTCTGTTCTGTCAGGCTTTGTAGTCGCTCGTACTCTTTTTGAACTGAGGTGAGCGTGCGCGCGTGGCCACTTTGGTAGTAGGACTCAAAGGCGGCTCGCTGTGGGTGCAAGACTGCTACACCCAGATGGGCAGGCATCCATACTTGTACAAAGGCTCCACAGCCATAGAAGTGTCAGCAGAGCCGCAATGAATGGTCTAGCGCCTGATAAATTTCTGCCAGGATGACTGGAGCCAAATCTATCTGTCGGGTGACAACTGCCAAGGCAATCTCAGCAACTTCAATATTCACCACCATTCGGCCATGGCTGAAGATCAACTCTCCCAGGAAGCGGACAACAAAGCCTTTTAGCCACAACTCGTCGCCTAGGGAGGCACGCATTCCGACTACTTTGTCAAAGTAAGCCAACTTCAACATGGGAGACAGTCCGTCGGTACAAATGAGCTGGCGCCCACATTCACTGGTCTGTAGGCCTGTAAGCTCGTTCAGCACTGAGGAACACCCATCACGCTTCATGAACACTGTGGGTCCCAGGAATCTCTGCAGGCAACAGATTCTGTGTACCTCTTCTAGAGTAGGGGTCAACTTGATTCACCCAAAGCAAAACCCGTGATGATCCGGCTTCCAGAATCGGGCAGCCGCACACAGAAAGTATCGGGAAACCTCCACTTTTGCGATGTCCAAAAGCTTTGTAGAGATTCCCCAAATCTACAGCTTGTCGCGGTCACTTTCTGTTAACTGTTTGATCCAAGCTTGGAGAACATCTGAGCACTGTGTGGGCACAACCATTGTGGGGTATCCCATGATTTGTAAGGCACCTCGGCTTTCCTGCTCGAGACTCTTCTAAAAGGGTAGACGATCTCTTGTAAAACATGTTCAAAACATCATTCTTCAGCCACAGATTTCCACTCCGTTTTGTTCAACTTCATTTAGCAGAATCAAGGCAAGTAGATAAAAGCCGAAAAAGTAAGGGGGGGATTGACCCAAAACCGAAGACTATAGCTAAAGGTGTTGAAAAGACCAAATCTTGTGCACAACCCTAAGAGAAGGTCCTGGTTACCAACTGGCTCTAACCAAGAAGTGAGATAAGGACAGCAGACTTGCGGAACTGGGATCGTTTGACTGCGCCCTCCAGCAGTGCACTGGGGATTTTCGACCTATAGAATAGCTGACATGCCCATGGTCGAGGATTGGCCCAGAGCGTGTGACCATAGGACAGCTGACATGCCCTTGGTTGAAGGCTCTAGTTTGGTTACATTGTAAGTTGGTGTTTTGTACTTGACTTTTGACCAAAGAGTAGCTGACATGCCCTTGGTTGAGGTCTCTGGTTCAATTTCACCACAACTAGTCCTTTGTATGTGACCTCTGACCAAAGAGCAACTGACATGCCCCTTGTCGAAATGGATCAAAGCGTCTAACCATAGGACAGTTAACATGCCCTTGGCTAACACCAATCAAAGTGTCTAACCATAGGACAGCTGACATGCCCTTGGCTGACACGGAAGACTCTTAACCAATCAGAGCGGTTTTCATGCCCTTGGTCAAGTACTGGCTCAGTGTGGCCAACCATAGGACAGCTGACATGCCCCTGGTTGACATAAATGGTCCCAAACTAACCAGAGCAGCTTACATGCCCCTGGTTTAGGTGATGTCCTCTTGATTCTCTTGAATTGAAAGACGTTGTCGTATTCAAGACAAGAGAGCCAAGTGACACTCAGCGACGTTCATTAGGATGATATTTGCAGGAAGAAATGTATGCATGCTAAATGATTTGTTGGATCTTATTGATGCCCTCAGTGTTGGGATGCCTATTGCCAAGTATATGGGAATGGCAACTCCAGACCTCATGAGACTCTATCCAAGCCCCTAGTTGTTGGGTGGCTCTCTGGAAACGGGTCACTGTGTTTTGGGCTCCATTCCAAACCCCACTGGACCATACCCCTGCTTTTTATTTTAATTATTCTTTATTCTCTCCCTCATAGGCATGTGGG
>JAMKQA010005722.1:0-11916 GCA_024699735.1 Posidonia australis
CTTACCCGCATTCTGGTTATTTCGTAGACTTGTCTTTGTTGTTTCTTGCATGATTTTTCGTGCATATGGTTTTCCTTGTCTTCCATAATAGATTAGGTGGCGACTCCTTTTATTTTGCTTTTTCGACGTGATTTTGCCGACCGATTTCGCATTCTTCTTTTGCGGAATCCCCTCGCCGACATGGTTACATTAACTGTACATCCTTAGGCGATGAGGAAAATCGTGAAAATCTAAAATGTTCACAAAGCATCACGTAAAATAGTGGAAACTAGGAAAATTCGAGAAGATCAAATAAGAGAAAACAATCCTCATTCGAGTCCTTGTTGGCATTGTCGAGCTTGTTAATGTACACCCTTGGGCAATGAAAATCCAAATCAAATCAAAATATCATGAAAATCAGAAATACAAGGGAGAAATGATAAAATTGCAAAGAAAGGACATTTTTGACAAATCATGCCAAAAGACTATATGCCCAAGGATTGAATAGGGATTTCCATGGAATCCTGAGGAAAACCAAAAAAAACCAAAGTTTAGCCAAATCAAGAAACAAAGAATTAGTTATAACTGCTTGGATCTTTGGGCCCTACACTAATGATTTTCGCCAGCTAATTCTGTTAGCTGGAACCGTCACCTATAACCACCAGCCATTCTCGCTTGAACTGATCGCCAGCTTCCATCTCCATCAGGAACCGCGTGACCCACCATCTGTTCAACGATTGAGCTCTGATTGAATCGTGACTCTACTGGCACGCATTGCTTGAATGTTGCCTGGAGGTGCTGGAAGAAGGCATGTGGAAGGTTCCTGGTCGTTTGGACTGATGAGTGGCGCCATGAGCTTCACTCCCCATCGACCTCACCAGAGGAAACTCTGGACGGCTTCAGCGGACGTCGGCGTGGCCATGATGAGCGGTCTCGGTGCCTAGGAAGCATGCTCGAGTGACGAAGAGGCTTCACTGACGATCCTACTGCCGGACGGAAGCTCCCGCTGTCTTCCTCTCCAAGCTTGTCGACGAGATCTCTGGCATTCACAAAGCTACACCATCGATCCTTGCCGAGGATCAGGGAGGAGTAGAGGTGGAGAATTGAGTGTCAGAGGAGCCAAGGTGAAGGAGCAAAGCAAGATTACTGGCCTCCCCATAGAAAACTAGACGGACTCCTCTATCCACTTCCTTAATTGACGCTGGCTTCGATCATCCTCCTATGAGGGCATCGAGCACCATTTGGATCTCAAGAAGGTAGGGGTGGCAAGGAGGGAGAGAGACGTGCAGGCCGGTTACAGAGAAACTTCTAAGTCTCCTCCACGAACTGCACCTCTAGATCACAGAGCAAGGAGAAGGAAGAGAGTGTCGGGTGTTGACTCCTGGCTACCTGCGCGCTCAAACTATGACAAAATGATGACAGAGAAGAGAAGGAGGCTTACCTGTGATATGTTGGGCATCATTGAGGGGCCTCTCCAAGCTTTGGTGTCGTCGACAGTGGCTAAGTTGGCTGTCAGAGGTAGCAATGCTAGAGCTAGATCACTGAAGGAAATTCGAGGTTGGGATGCTTGGGGATTGGTTGCAGTGGTGGCGATTCTGCTCTCCATAGTAGTGCCAAGGGGTTTAAATAGGCACTGGAGGTGAATTGAGGCCATTGATTCTTAACGATCTTGGGCAAATGATGTTGATGACTTCCAAGGGCTTGAAATGGTGAATTCACTGCCAGATTAAGGTCACAATGGTCCTTGGAGATGAATGGAATGATGCTAGGCTCAATCTTGGCCGTCATTAGTATAAAATCAAGAAATCAAGCAGCAATAGAGACTCTTTTTCTCTTCAGTACCAAAACAGGGCATTTCGCTAGTGAAATCCGCTGCTTACTTTCGCTAGCTACATTTGCCACTTACTTTCGCCACATATAGTCAGTTGGAGCTTCTGCTTGGCCTAATAAAAGTCAGCCATGTAGCCTTTAAGCCCATTCACCGCTCACTGAGGAATAACTAGAAACCAATGGCAGTCATAAATTCTATCAAGGCAGCTCCAAGACTGCACCTTTTCTCCTCTAGACCTGTTCATACCTTCCTGTAAAATCCAAAGTGTCTACAGATGCCCCTCCCTGAACGAGGTCATGGGTAATCGAGATCGATGCTCCAGGTTGACAAGACACTCCGCCCACATCCTTGGGAGAGCAAGATGTTACCATGTCATAAAAATCAAGAGGGCATGATAGGACATGAGGCCTATCAACCAAAAAGACAGACATTTGATGGATGTCATCCGGGTAGCTTGGGATACCAGCCCAAAAGGATTGGTGTGACCCACTTGGGGTGAGAACAAAGGAGGCCACCATCAGTTCCAAACTCTTTGAGTAGGAATGAAACGGGGGATGGTATGTTTCGGAGCTACCGACCGACGGATGGTAAGTTTCAAACTCACTGACTGAAAGAGTGGCAAATTAGCGGATGCTAATCAGATAGTTTAGGATATCAGCCCGAAGGATGTGCCTCTAGGTTCTGCTTCTTTCAAAATGAGAACCAGGAGAGAAAGGACTTCATCCATCTTGGAAAAAAGTCAAGAAATTCGTCTTTGAATTCCATCCTCTCGGACACGAATCAGGGAGACAAGGAAAATGTCTTTGAATTCCGTCCTCTCAGACGTGAACCAGGGAGACAAGGAAAGCATCTTTGAATTCCATCCTCTCAGACATGAACCAGGGAGACGAGAAAAGCGTCTTTGAACTCCGTCCTCTCAGACGTGAATTAGGGAGACAAGAAAAATGTCATTAAATTCCATCCTCTTAGACATGAATCAGGGAGACGAGGAAAGTGTCTTTGAATTCCCTCCTCTCGGACGTGAACCAGGGAGATGAGAAAAGCATCTTTGAATTCCGTCCTCTCAGACGTGAATTAGGAAGATGAGGAAAGCATCATTGAACTCTGTCCTCTCGAACGTGAATTAAGGAGACGAAAAAAGCGTCTTTGAACTCCATCCTTTGGGACATGAATCAAGGAGATGAGAAAAGTGTCTTTGAATTCCGTCCTCTCAGACGTAAACTAGGGAGACGAGAAAAGCACCTTTGGGAGACGAAACCCTAAATAGAAGTCATGTGTCAATATTGACAAGGGAACGTTGAGCAATTTATTGCAATTTCAAAAGTATAGGGGGTCATATGCAAATTTCCCATAATGAAGTTCTTCACTTGCTTGGATAATTTGCTGCCCTACATAATGCTGAAGAATGATCCTTGGGAGCTAGAGAAGAACTTAGGACCCCCTGGCATACTTTGAAACTTGTCCAGTGATGTGCACAATTTCTGCAGAAATAAAGGGGAAATATTGTAATTTTCCTAGCTTATGCTATTGACCACTTCTAGGGACATGAACATTTCGCCATGCTTTACTCGGATGTCCCTGGATCATTATGTATGAGTGTATGTGATATTTATCTCTGCTCTGTAATTTGAAAAGGTCAATGACCTGAATGTAGTTTGTGCATAACTTCTGGACTAAACTACAATTTTGCCAGTCTACTGGACTTCTTCAGCAATTTCTCAATTCTTGAGGCCATGTGGACAAATTTCATGTCTTATAACATTATATCGAGCCTTACAGATCGCAACTTTACTGGATAACTTGTATTTTAGCCCTTAAAGCTGATTTCGAGGGAATTTTTTCTTGAAACTTTAGAGATTCTTCTTTGATGGGCGCCACTACTTTGTTTGAACTTCAGCAACTGAGCCTACGTGAGCTAGGGAGCTCATTTTTCTATGATTTGCATTTTCATAAGACTGCAAGGACCTGGCTGTAATTTTTTCATTTCAATTGAAATGAAAATCAGGCTCTGCGCCATTCCTCTCTCCGCTACTTCATTCCTTCTCCACTCAACGACTGCACCTCCTCCTCCTCCTCTCGTCTCGGGCAACTAGGGCTTGGAGCGGTAGCGAGTGACGGCGTCGGTGCTACTGCACGGTAGAGGGCGGCGGCATTCACTGACGATAGCGAGCGATGGTAGGCGGACTGTGGCGAGGACTGCACGATCGCGAACCCAACTGAACTAGTACGCCCCTGCTCCTCTCTCCTTTTTTTTTGTGCTTCCTTCCATATTCAACACCACCCTGCCTCGTCTGGCGGACAGCCATGTCCGGCGAGGTTGTCTCTGTCGACAGCCTGGTCGATGGCAACCGGTGCTACATGTCCTGCCGACGGGTTCATGTTGGAGGGCTGCAGTGATGATTGGAGGCTCGCCGTGGTCGTACCGGAGGTCGCTGGAGTTGGTGGTTTAGTCACGGTCCGGGCTTCTTGTGCTGCTGATGCACGGCTGCGTAGGGGCACCATCGGTCGACCTAGGTTCATCCTATTGGCCTCCCGCAGTGGTGCATCGGCGACCGGAGCACGGAGTTCAGGTCGGTGAATCACCGAACGGCTGAGACCCCGATAAGCCAGGCTCTGGTCTATTTACTGTGCCTCAATTGTAGCTACTGAACCAATTAAATGCCAAGTTCCATTGAGCTTAGAATGTTTTATTTCTGTAATCCTTTGTTTCTGAAATGGATATGCTTCATCGAATGCCCAGAAAAACCAAATTTTGAAGTTCTTGAGAATCCGCTTTTACTTGATTATGCATTCCTCTATTTTTGCCTGCCACGGTCTTCCATTTGGGTGTACAACATAGGACGATTTATCATGTCACCAAACTTGGAATATTGTAAACGCATCCTGACAGCCTGTCATTGAGTGTTTTGGGCTTTGACTTGATCAAAATAAGTCTTCTGGTGTTCTAAAACCTGCTGTCTGTGTTTATTTGTGCTGTACTTAGCAATCTATCATCAAGCCGGTTTGATTAAGATGTGCTATAATTTGACCTTGCTCTGCAACTGGGTGACATATGCATGCATAATTTTACTTGAATGCCCTCAGCTTTGGGTGCAACCTTTGTTTAATTGTGCCTGATTTCTAATAAATTTCCTGTAGCATGAACTGTGTTTGTTGCTTTTGCAATTTCGTTGAATTTTATTGCCTTTAACTGCTTTACTTTACTCTGGCTATCACCACATATTTATCTGATTGTTCTGTCTTTTACTTGTAGTCGGGCTCAAAGGATAGTGGAAATGACACACAGGCAGTTCAAAGCACCTCCAATTCCTGAACTTTGACCTTGGACATGGTCGGGGAGTCACAGATTAGGACTGTTGGTGGGAGCTCAGCCACAGGTTCGCGGTCCATAGGAGTGTTTGACTCTTGGACTCTTACTTGTACCCTTGCTCCATGCTCTCAGTCACTGGCTTCTGACTCAGAGTCTCCTGCTTCTGCTTTTGGACCAATATCTGCTTCTGGCTCGAGATCACTTTTCCCTAGCTTATAGTCTCAGGCTCTTGGTTCGAGGCCCTCTACTTCAGTCTCCTAGTCTCAGGGTACTAGCTCATGGTCTCGTCCTACTCGGGCTTCTGGTTCGTAGGGTATTGCCGAGCCTGAAATTCCTCAGGGGGTATAACCACCTGAATAATATATTTTTCAGCATTTCGATTATATGAACTGTATAAAATATTCCTTGTTCAATGTAGGAGGTTGGCAACTTCGAGGGTCAACTTTTGGACCCTGATCATATCAACGAGAAGTCCTCTTTCTGGGTAACTATTTCCCTTACTTCCTGCCTTAATTAACACTCTTTCATGATGTTTTAACCCTACTTGTATTTTGATCTGATAGGTTGGGGACACAACTGCATTATGCGGTGCCACTGGTTGCTCATGCTCGAGCACTTTCGTCGGTTTTCCACTTTCCTTCGCAACTTCCTCCTTCACGAGTTGCCGTTTGTGCATTTTCTACATATCCTAGCGATGCACGATCACTTCTAGTTCTTCCTGACCTTGGCGGAGCACTAGAGGCACGAGACGCACACCTTCTACCTTTCGTTCGGCGAGCTGGGGATCCCAATGGAGCATTGGGCTCTCCTGATTGGGCTACACTTTGGGACGGAGCCTATTACCGAGAAGACGACTTAAGACTTCTTCCAGGTCCCGACATTGCTTGGACGAGACCCATCGGGCTGCAAAAGGGCTTCTATCAGCTTCATCCTACATTGGCGGCGATAGTGGCACCTGTTTTGGCATCCTTCGCCACTTTCTTCTAGAGTTGATTTATTTGATCTTCTATGAGACCTCTGGCTACTGCATTCATGTAAACTAGCTGATCTATATAACAGACCTGAGTTGGTTGGATTTTTATGATTGGGGTGGAGCTAGCTATGTCCACCTCATTCGGGGCTTAGACTTGGTGGTTTAGAAGAATCGTTGTTTTTATATCGGGTTATATTCTCTTTTGATAGTAGGCAACTTTATTTCAATTTTGTCAAATATAAACTGTCCATTCTAACTTGCTTCTAGTCTTTCGCAGTATTGGTCAGTAGAGCACATATTCTAGGGGCACTATTGCTACTGCCTCTGTCGGGAGATGCTACCTTTTCTACGCCAATGGTGTGAGCTAGACCACAGAGTCACCTCTGACGCCTTTTTATATGAGGTATATAGATATTTACTTGACCTACTGAGCATTGAGGATGTAAGCTCACCCTTTCCTTTGTTTGACTCACTACCATTGTTTCCCTCTGTTAATTTTCTAGAATCCCTGCAAATGCATTTAACACACTTTGACATTATGTGAATGTAGGTGAATTTTCGTCCCTTTACTAGGTATGAGGGATATGACTGGATTCCCCTCAACTCTACTAGGGAGTTGACTCATTGACAGGTCAGATTTTACTGTCACCAACACTCCGTGTACTACCTGCCTGGGCGAGTGCGACACCAGTTTACAAATGAGTTCTGCATCGCTATTCGTCTTCCTGCTGACATGGGCTCAAAACCCATCTCCTGGGTTGTGGTGAAGTTCCTAAGGGTTGAGGCTACGACTGTACGGAGCAGGTATATTCTTCGAATAGTCGCCTATGAGGACTACCTAGAGTGGTTTTGTCATGTCGGAAAACCACATCTGTTTGATGTCAACCTCCGAGAGAGCCAGCGTGGCGTGTGGTTCGATGTGCAATGGGCCTAGGTAAACAACCTCTCTCAAGAATACTTTGTTTCTGGTCTTACTTCATATTCTGTCTTGTTCTTGCCCTAACTAGGGGTTTGAGGAGTGCTTTGCAGCTTTCTACAAGGAAATGAAGCACTAGGAGGTAAGAAACAAATCTTCTTATATGTAATAGTTGTCCTGTATTAATCACTGTGTTGATTCTTTTTTCTAGTTCCTTGAAGGAAATTTGTTGGCAAGTCTTTCTTGGGGTATGAATTTCTATTAAACAATAGGTCAATTCATTTGATAATACTGTGTTTAACTAGCTGCTATCTATTTGTAAGGTGGTGGGGTTGAGAGGAGCCTCAACCTTAACACAAGCGAGGAATTCTCAATGGATTTTGATCCCCAAGAGATCTCCAAAGAAGAAGATATTGCCACCACTGCTACTGGACCATCACGGGTCAGGGCTATCTCTGCCAAGATCTCTTGAAGGATCAGTCGCAAGTGCCTCCAAACTGTCACTGCTACTACTGCTGTCAAGGGGGATGACAACATTGATTCTGACGAGGGCCATGATTCTTGGGAGGTTTAGATTTGCTGCTTCTTTTGTTTAGGGAATTCTGATGTAATCCGACTTGATGTTTTGTAAAGATACAGTCGTAGAAATGTGCAAAATCGTATTTAAATATTAGAAAAAATTGTTTCAGTTTGTTCTTTATGTGTGCTTGTATGCCCTGCATACTTTATTGCTGGCTTTGCATGTCTTAAAAATCCCTTGTGTTGGATAAACGAGCTTTACAAACAGATTGTATTGAGTACTACACTAGGGCTTTTCGTTGGATAGTTTCGCTTATTATTTTTGTTTGTTATTTTTGCCAGTAACTTTCGCCAGCTATTGCCGCTTGAAGTAATCGCTTACTTATATTGCTGTCAATTCACGCCTAGATCATGTAGCAGCATTAATTGCCTGTCATTTAGATTCCTAGGTAGACGAGCACACAAGCTTTGTGAGTCACCTACTTCTTACTTACCTTCCACCTACTTGCCTTGTTCACACAATTCTTGCCTTACCTACTAGCGGCAATGACTATAATCTCGTGCATCATAGATTCTTCCATCGCCTATTTAAACTCTGGGGCTCCTTCACCCTAGCATTTGTATTTAAGTGAGAGCAAATCCTTGAGCTGAGTATTTTGATTCTTTTGCTTAGGGAAATGGTGAGCTTTATTGATTTTCCCTTCTTTTCTTGTATTCAGTTACAGTCCAATTTTTTCCTTTTACTACTTATTCCTGTGGATTTCTAGGGGTTCCTGACTATGGTTACACCTAACCACTATTCAGACGTATTATGAGATTGGATGACCAGACTGTCTCTGGGTGATCTGGACAAACTCCGAATTGGGAGAATCTCCACAAAATTTCTAAGCATAGCCGAGGTAGAAGTCAACCGATATCTGCTATGCGTGGCTGGAAACCAGTCTTCCGTTTCGGACAAGTGGAGCTAACTCCAACACTAGAAGAGGTACATTGAATATGTAACTTGTCCAAGTTTCTAGGACCTACCACGTTCATGTGACGTGATAGCTATGCCTCCGTACTATGCCAATTGATTGGCCTTCTGACTGGCGTTTGTAGGCAACACCTGATCTGCAAAGACGAACAATCTCCCATGCTCTGATTGGAATACTTTAATGAAATTACTGACAAAAGAACCACTCTTGGCAACGAGCTCTGGCTTCGCAGCTTTGTTGTTCACTTCCTGGGAGAGCTAGTTTTTAGTCATGGAAGGATGATTGTGGGGATTGAGGTAGCAGAAATCGCCCTTGTTGTAGTGAGCTGATAGATCAATCTAGCTCCTATCATTCTAGCAGAGACATATCGAGCACTGGATCATTCATTACATCGATGTTGGCACTTCTATGACTGTGGGGCTTTGGTACAGGTACCCGTATTTCTGGTACATGCTTTCCTTCCTGCATGCCACAATATATTTCATGTGATCTAATCTCTCCCCAGGTTTGGCTAGCTGCACATTTCGGAGTCGAGATTCTGCACCCGCAGCATTTTGCTTTTGAGACATACTATTGCAGCAGACACTCTCAAATCATTACCTCTGTTAAGGCAGCATATGAGATGCTGGAAAGCCTGATCGAGGACTGCGTAAGCTGGTGCATCTTTCCAGCCACAGATGAATCTTTTGCTATTTTCTTTAATGTTAGGGACATGAGGCTTATCATTCTGCCAGGATTCTTTAGAGGAATAGAGTATCATCTGATTTACATAATGTGCCAATTCAGATACTACTAAGACTCATTCATCCAAAGTCCAATGCCAGCCTGCTTTCAGTCCTACCCTCTGAGTTCGACGGCCATGACTGCTGACTTGTCTAGTTTGCTGTAGCACTGTATCTGGTCTAACCGTGTTGCCATGGCAAAGGGCTGTGGATATACGATGGAATACGAGACTGAAATCCGAGAGACTTGGCCTATCAACGAGTTCTTCCCGGGTCCACCTCTGTTCCCTGATGTTGGTAGCTCGAAGAGGGCACATAGCAACATGGATGTGTAGCTATTCTGCTTTATTTCCTTCTATACCCTTGTCTATTCTGAACTTGAATAAATTCTAGTCATGTACGACCACTCTTTAAAGCTAAAATTTCATTAAGACACTACATCTTACATGGCAACCTAGCCTTACGCCATTGGGTTGATTTCAGAGAGAGCTGATTGAGTATTGAACCCTCGACGTTGTGTCAGAGAGAGTTGATTGAGCGTCAACTTGCTCTTGAAGGCTCCATGATAACTCCTGCCTAGGGGTATCCTATTTACTTGCAAGAGTACTTGAAGAGACTATTAAGATCCCTTTCCCTGACTGGCACACTTTTGAGAGTAGCTTGTTTATATTCAGCAGCCAGCTAACATGCCCTTGGTATAGGCATTGGAGGTTGTGACTGTAGACACCCCGATTTTGCAGTCATTTGGCAGCAAGCTTCTCTAGAAGATGCTCTGGTTGCAACCATCACCCTTAAACCCTAACTCCATCAGAACCCTAGACCCACACAAGCCCACACTAGGCCCACACAAGCCTACTAGACCCACTCAAGTCCACTAGGCCCACACAATCCCACTAGACCCACTCAAGTCCACTAGGCCCACACAAGCCCACTCTAACTTAAACCAAGCAAAAAACCACTAATTAAAACCAAAATTAACCAAAATAAATCTAAAAACATTTAAAACCCTAATTAATTAAGTAAAACCCTAATTAAAATCAAAATCAAACAAAATCCACTTAAATTCACTTAAAATCAAAGTTAATCAAGTAAAATCACTAATTAAAAATCAAAATCAAGCAAAATCCACTTAAATTCCAAATTAATCAAGTGAAAACCCTAATTAAAGTCAAAATCAAATAAAATCCATTTTAAACCACTTTAATCCATTTAATTTCAAGGAAAATCTAAAGTAAACCAAAAAACCTCAATTAAAACCCAAAAACCCTAATTAAACTAAAAAACCCTTAATTACAACCCCAAAAACCTTATTTAAACTAAAAACTCTAATTAAAACCCAAAACCCTAAAAACCCATACATTAATTAAACCAACAAATTAAATCACAAAAAAACCCCAAATTAATCAAATCACCAAAAAACCCCAAATTAATTAAATCATAAAAAACCCTAAAATGATTAAAATCCTAAAAACCCTAAATCTTTTAATTAATCCCAAAAGAAACTAACTTAAAATCTCATGTAATTAAACTTAAACCCCTAAAAACCCTAATTTAAAAACAATTAAACTTCAAATCACAAAATCAAAATTAAATTAAAATCACCTTAAGCAAATAAATAAAATCACTAAAACAAAATCAAAAACTTAAACCAAAATCAAAAAATTAAACCCAAAAAAAAAAAATTAAAACAAAACCAAAATACTAAAACAAAATCCTAAAACCTAAAACAATAAAAAACCAAACGCAAAAAACAAAAACACTAAACCAAAAGCCCAAAAAAAAAGGCTCGTTAAGCTCAATACACCCATGACATCTTTCTCAACCAAAAAAAACTTAGGAAATGGAAAATAATGCTACAGTGTCTTCTTCCTCCCCGCACCATCTCCCCATATCCCTTATTCCCACGATTGCCCAACCGCCATCACCCACGATCACCTCTTCTTCCATCCCTCTTAAAAGCCTGAAAAAACTACCAAAGAAAAAAGAACGGACTGAAGGGGAGGACATCTGATCAAAGCTGGAGAGAGTGGAGAAAACTAAAAACAGAGATTGCTGGAGAGACCTCCTGCCAAAAAGCCTTCTCTTCCACCCCCCTCATCCAAAACGAGCTCTAGCAATTCCCCACACCTAGTCCATCTTCTCAGGCCCCTTTCTAAGCCCCCAAACCCTCTAAACTGTAGGATACTAAGGCTTCTCTAGAGGGTGGTGAATAGAGATTTTCCGGTTTTAATTAAGTCTTTGGAATTTATGATGTAATTCAAGAATTTTAGCATAAAAGCATTCAATCGCAAAGACACAAGATTTATAGTGGTTCAGCCAACCTCAGCTTAGTCCACTCCTCAAGTTCCCCACTTGAGACTTATCCCTTATATTCAATAACCTAGAATATTACAAGCTACAAAAATTACCTTGTTTGTACACTTGTATCACGAATTTCCTTCTCCTTCGTGGAGAACCTCTGATTGCTTTGAAAGAATGAGAGCTTTGGAGCACTTGAACTTTTGCTCTTGCTTGCCTTGAGAAGATGATGAGCACTTGGAGCTTAACGCAAAGCTAGGGTTGAAAGAATTACAACTCTCTTGATCACTCAATAGAATACAACAATGTGTAGGAATGTGTGTGTTTAGAACTACATATGGACATCCTTTTATAGGCAAACAAGTTTTCCTAATTGGGTCTAACGACTAGGAAA
>JAMKQA010005723.1:0-12389 GCA_024699735.1 Posidonia australis
CTATCCTATCCTCGAGACTCCTCTGATCAGAATGTGATCCGAGTCGTTGGTACCCTATAGCCAAGGACCAACCATCAATCCTTTCCTCGAGAATCCACTGATCCGGAGGTGATCCAAGTCGTTGGTTCCGTATAGCCTAAGACCAACCACCTATCCTTTCCTCGAGACTCCTCTGATCCGGAGGAGATCCGAGTCGTTGGTTCGTTATAGCCATGGACCAACCATCTATCCTATCCTCGAGACTCCTCTGATCAGAATGTGATCCGAGTCGTTGGTACCCTATAGCCAAGGACCAACCATCAATCCTTTCCTCGAGAATCCACTGATCCGGAGGTGATCCAAGTCGTTGGTTCCTTATAGCCTAGGACCAACCACCTATCCTTTCCTCGAGACTCCTCTGATCCGGAGGAGATCCGAGTCGTTGGTTCGTTATAGCCTAGGACCAACCATCCATCCTTTCCTCGAGACTCCTCTGATCAGAAGGTGATCCGAGTCATTGGTTCCTTATAGCGTTGGACCAACCATCTATCCTTTCCTCGAGACTCCTCTGATCTGTAGGTGATCCGAGTCGTTGGGTCCTTATAACCTGGGATCAACCATCAGTCCTTTCCTCGAGACTCCGCCGATCCGGAGGTGATCCGAGTCGTTGGTTCCTTATAGCCATGGACGAACCATCCATCCTTTCCTCGAGACTCCTCTGATCTGAAGGTGATCCGAGTCGTTGGTTCCTTATAGCCAAGGACCAACCATCTATGCTATCCTCGAGACTCCTCTGATCAGAATGTGATCCGAGTCGTTGGTTCCTTATACCGTTGGACCAACCATCTATCCTTTCCACGAGACTCCTCTGATCCAGTGGTGATCCGAGTCGTTGGTACCTTATAGCTAAGGACCAACCATCTATCCTTTTCTCGAGACTCCTCTGATCCGGAGGTGATCCGAGTCGTGGTTTCCTTATAGCCATGGACCAACCATTTATCCTTTCCTCGAGACTCCTCTGAACCGGAGGTGATCCGTGTCGTTGGTTCCTTATAGCCTTCGACCAACCAACTATCTGTTTCTCGAGACTCCTCTGATCCGGAGGTGATCCGAGTCAATGGTTCCTTATAGCCTAGGACCAACCATCTATCCTTTCCTCGGGACTCCTCTGATCCGGAGGTGAACCGAGTCGTTGGTTCCTTATAGCCTAGGACCAACCATCTATCCTTTCCATGAGACTCCTCTGATTCGGCGGAGATCCGAGTCGTTGGTTCCTTATAGCCTTGGACAAACCTTCTATCCTCTCCTCGAGACTCCTCTGATCTGGAGGTGATTCATGTCGTTGGTTCCTTATAGCCTAGGACCAACCATCTATCCTTTCATCGAGACTCCTCAGATCCGGAGGAGATCCGAGTCGTTGGTTCATTATAGCCTAGGACCAACCATCCTTCCTTTCCTCGAGACTCCTCTGATACGGAGGTAATCCGAGTCGCTTGTTCCTTATAGCCTAGGACGAACCCTCCATCCTTTCCTCGAGACTCCTCTGATTCGGATGTGTTCCGAGACGTTGGTTCCTTATAGCCTAGGACCAAACATCAATCCTTTCCTCGAGACTGCTCTGATCCGAACGTGATCCGAGTCGGTTGTTCCTTATAGCCTAGGACCAACCGTCCATCCTTTCCTCGAGAATCCACTGATTCGGAGGTGATCTGAGTCGTTGGTCCCATAAAGCCTTGGACCAACCATATATCCTTTCCTCGAGACCCCTCTGATCCGAAGGAGATTCGAGTCGTTGGTTCCTTAATGCCTAGGACCAACCATCTATCCATTCCTCGAGACTCTTCTGATCCGGAGGTGATCCGAGTCGTTGGTTCCTTATAGCCTAGGACCAACCATCTATCCTTTCCTCAAGAATCCTCAGATTCGGAGGTGATCGGAGTCGTTGGTTCTCTATAGACTTGGACCAACCATCTATCCTTTCTTCGAGACTCCTCTGATCCGGTGGTGATCCGAGTCGTTGGTTCCTTATAACTTAGGACCAACCATCCATCCTTTCCACCAGACTCCTCTGATCCGGAGGTGATCCGAGTCGTTGGTTCCTTATATCCTAGGACCAACCATCAATCCTTTCCTCAAAACTCCAATTATCCGGAGGTGATCCGAGTCGTTGGTTCCTTATAGCCAAGGACCAAACATCAATCCTTTCCTCGAGACTGCTCTGATCCGATCGTGATCCGAGTCGTTGGTTCCATATAGCCTAGGACCAACCATCCATCCTTTCTTCGAGAATCCACTGATCCGGATGTGATCTGAGTCGTTGGTCCCATAAAGCCTAGGACCAACCATCTATCCTTTCCTTGAGACCCCTCTGATCCGGAGGTGATCCGAGTCGTTGGTTCCTTAATGCCTAGGACCAACCATCTATCCATTCCTCGAGACTCTTCTGATCCGGTGGTAATCCGAGTCGTTGGTTCCTTATAGCCTAGGACCAACCATCTATCCTTTCCTCATGACTCCTCTGATTTGGAGGTGATCCGAGTCGTTGGTTCCTTCTAGCCTAGGACCAACCATCAATCCTTTCCTCGAGACTCCAATGATCCGGAGGTGATCCGAGTCGTTGGTTCCTTATAGCTAAGGACCAACCATCTATCCTATCCACGAGACTCCTCTGATCCGAAGGTGATCCGAGTCGTTGGTTCCATATAGCGTTGGAACAACCATCTATCCATTCCTCGATACTCCTCTGATCTAGAGGTGGTCCGAGTCGTTGGTTCCTTATAGCCTAGAACCAACCATCTATCCTTTCCTTGAGAATCCTCTGATCCGTAGGTGATCCAAGTCGTTGGTTCCTTATAACCTAGGACCTACCATCTATCCATTCCTCGAGACTCCTCTGATCCGGAGGTGATCCGAGTCGTTGGGTCCTTATAGCCTAGGAACAACAATCTGTCCGTTCCTCGAGACTCCGCCGATCCGGAGGTGATCCGCATCGTTGGTTCCAAGTAGCCTAGGATGAACCATCCATCCTTTCCTCGAGACTCCTCTGATCTGAAGGTGATCCGAGTCGTTGGTTCCTTATAGACAAGGACAAACCATCTATCCTATACTCGAGACTCCTCTGATCAGAAGGTGATCCGAGTCGTTGGTTCCTTATAGCGTTGGACCAACCATCTATCCTTTCCTCGAGACTCCTCTGATCAAGTGGTAATCCGAGTCGTTGGTACCTTATAGACAAGGACCTACCATCTATCCTTTTCTCGAGACTCCTCTCATCCGGAGGTGATCCGAGTCGTTGGTTCCTTATAGCCAAGGACCAACCATCTATCCTTTCCTCGAGACTCCTCTGATACGGAGGTGATCCGTGTCATTGGTTCCTTATAGCCTAAAACCAACCGTCAATCCTTCCCTCGCGACTACTCCGATCCGGAGATGATCCGAGTCGTTGGTTCCTTACAGCCTAGGACCAACCATCTATCCTTTCCTCGAGACAGCTCTGAACTGGAGGTGATCCGAGTCGTTGGTTCCTTATAACTTAGGACCGACCAACCATCCTTTCCTCGAGACTCCTCTGATCCGGAGGTGATCTGAGTCGTTGGTTCCATATAGCCTAGGACCAACCATCTATCCTTTCCTCGAGACCCCTCTGATCCAGAGGTGATCCCAGTCGTTGGTTCCTTATAGCCTAGGACCAACCATCCATACTTTCCTTGAGACTCTTCTGATCCGGAGGTGATCCGAGTCGTTGATTCCTTATTGCCTAGGACCAACTATCTATCCTTCCCTCTAGAATCCTCTGATTCGGAGGTAATGCGAGTCGTTGGTTCCTTATAGCTTAGGACCAACCATCCATCCTTTCCTCGAGACTCCTCTGATCCGGAGGTGATGCGAGTCGTAGGTTCCTAATAGCCTAGGACCAACCATCCATCCCTTTCTCGAGACTCCTCTGATCCGGTGGTGATCCGAGTCGTTGGTTCCGTAAAGCCTAGGACCAACCATCTCTCCTTTTCTCGAGACTCCTATTATCCGGAGGTGATCCTAGTCATTCGTTCCGTATAGCTTAAAACCAACCATCAATCCTTTCCTTGAGACTCCTCTGATCCGGAGGTGATCCGAGTCGTTGGTTCCTTATAGCCTAGGACCAACCGTCTATCCTTTCCTCTAGAATCCTCTGATTCAGAGGTGATCCGAGTCGTTGGTTCTTTATAGCCTTGGACAAACCATTTATCCTTTCTTCGAGACTCCTCTGATCCGGTGGTTATCCGAGTCGTTGGTTCCTTATAGCTTAGGACCAACCATCCATCCTTTCCTCGAGACTCCTCTGATGCAGAGGTGATACGAGTCGTTGGTTACTTATCGCCTAGGACCAACCATCTATCCATTCCTCGAGACTCCTATGATCCGGGGGTGATCCGAGTCGTTGGTTCCTCAAATCCACGGACCAACCATTTATCTTTTCCTCGAGACTCCTCTGATCCGGAGGTGATCCGAGTCGTTGGTTCCATTTAGCCTAGGACCAATCATCTATCCTTTTCTCGAGAGTCCACTGGTCCAGATGAGATCCGAGTCGTTGGTTCCTTATAGCCTTTGACCTAACATCTATCCTTTTCTCGAGACTCCTCTGATCCAGAGGTGATCCGAGTCGTTGGTTCCATATAGCCTAGGACCAACAAACTATCCTTTCCTCGGGTCTCCTCTGATCCGGAGGTGATCCGAGTCTTTGGTACTTTAGAGCCTAGGACCAACCATCTATCCATTCCATGAGACCACCTTGATCCAGAGGAGATCCGAGTAGTTGGTTCCTTATAGCCTAGGACCAACCATCTATCCTTTCCTCGAGACTCCTCTTATCCGGAGGTGATACGAATCGTTGGTTCCTTAATGCCTAGGACCAACCATCTATCCTTTCCTCGAGACTCCTCTTATCCGGAGGTGATCCGAGTCATCGGTTCCATATAGCCTAAAACCAACCGTCAATCCTTCCCTCGAGACTCCTCCGATCCGGAGGTGATCCGAGTCGTTGGTTCCTTATAGCCTAGGACCAACCATCTATCCTTTCCTCGAGACAGCTTTGATCCGGTGGTGATCCGAGTCGTTGGTTCCATATAGCCTAGGACCAACCAACCATCCTTTCCTCGAGAATCCTCCGATCCGGATGTGATCTGAATCGTTGGTTCCATATAGCCTTGGACCAACCATCTATCCTTTCCTCGAGACCCCTCTGATCCGGAGGTGATCCGAGTCGTTGGTTCCTTATACCCTAGGACCAACCATCCACACACTCCTCGAGACTCTTCTGATCTGGAGGTGATCTGAGTCGTTGGTTCCTTATTGCCTAGGAACAACCATCTATCCTTTCCTCTAGAATCCTCTGATTCGGAGGTGATCCGAGTCGTTGGTTCATTATAGCTTAGGACCAACCATCCAACCTTTCCTCAAGACTCCTCTGATCCGGAGGTGATCCGAGTCGTAGGTTCCTTATAGCTTAGGACCAACCATCCATCCTTTTCTCGAGACTCCTCTGATCCGGTGGTGATCCGAGTCGTTGGTTCCTTAAAGCCTAGGACCAACCATCTATCCTTTTCTCGGGACTCCTCATATCCGGAGGTGATCCGAGTCAGTGGTTCCATATAGCCTAAAACCAACCGTCAATCCTTCCCTCGAGACTCCTTCGATCCGGAGGTGATCCGAGTCGTTGGTTCCTTATAGCCTAGGACCAACCATCTATTCTTTCCTCGAGACAGCTCTGATCCGAAGGTGATCCGAGTCGTTGGTTCCTTATAGCCTAGGACCAACCTACCATCCTTTCCTTGAGACTCCTCCGATCCATATGTGATCTGAGTCGTAGGTTCCTTATAGCCTAGGACCAACCATCCATCCTTTTCTCGAGACTCCTCTGATCCGGTGGTGATCCGAGTCGTTGGTTACATAAAGCCTAGGACCAACCATCTATCCTTTTCTCGAGACTCCTATTATCCGGAGGTGATCCTAGTCATTGGTTCCGTAAAGCTAAAAACCAACCATCAATCCTTTCCTCGTGACTCCTCAGATCCGGAGATGATCCGAGTTGTTGGTTCCATATAGCCTAGGACCAACCATCTATCCTTTCCTCTAGAATCCTCTGATTCAAAGGTGATCCGAGTCGTTGGTTCTTTATAGCCTTGGACCAACCATCTATCCTTTCTTCGAGACTCCTCTGATCCGGTGGTGATCCGAGTCGTTTGTACCATATAGCTTAGGACCAACCATCCATCCTTTCCTCAAGACTCCTCTGATGCGGAGGTGATCCGAGTCGTTGGATACTTATTGCCTAGGACCAGCCATCTAACCTTTCCTCGAGACTCCTATGATCCGAAGGTGGTCCGAGTCGTTGGTTCCTCAAATCCACGGACAACCAATTATCGTTTCCTCGAGACTCCTCTGATCTGTAGGTGATCCGAGTCGTTGGTTCCATGTAGCCTAGGACCAACCATCTATACTTTTCTCGAGACTCCTCTGATCCAGAGGTGATCCGAGTCGTTGGTTCCTTATAGCCGAGGACCAACCATCTATCCTATCCACGAGACTACTTTGATCCGGAGGTGATCGAAGTCGTTGGTGCCTTATAGCCAAGGACCAACCATCTAGCCTTTTCTCGAGACTCCTCCTATCCGGAAGTGATGCGAGTAGTTGGTTCCTTTTAGCCAAGGACCAACCATCCATCCTTTTCTCGAGACTCCTCTGATCCAGAGGTGATCTGAGTCGTTGGTTCCTTATATCCTTGGACCAACCATCCATCCTTTTTCTAGAGACTCCTCTGATCCGGAGGAGACCCGAGTCATTGGTTCCTTATTGCCTTGGACCAAACATCTATCCTTTCCTTGAGACTCCTCTGATCCGGAGGAGATCCGAGTCGTCGGTTTCTTATAGCCTAGGACCAACCATCTATCCTTTCCTCGAGACTCCTATGATCCGGAGGATATCCAAGTCGTTGGTTCCTTATAGCCAAGGACCAACCAACTATCCTTTTCTCGAGACTCCTTTGATCCGGAGGAAATCCGAGTCGTTGATTCCTTATATCCAAAGACCAACCATCCATCCTTTTTCTCGAGACACCTCCGATTCGGAGGAGAACCGAGTCGTAGGTTCCTTATAGCCTAGGACCAACCATCCATCCGTTTCTCGAGACTCCACTGATCCGACGGTGATCCGAGTCGTTGGTTCCTTAAAGTCAAGGACGAACCATCTATCCTTTTCTCGAGACTCCTCATATCCAGAGGTGATCCGGGTCATTGGTTTCTTACAGCCTAAAACCAACCATCAATCCTTCCCTCGAGACTCCTCTGATCCAGAGGTGATCCGAGTCGTTGGTTCCGTATAGCCTAGGACCAACCATCCATCCTTTCCTCGAGACTCCTCTGATTCGGAGGTGATCCGGGTCGTTGGTTCCTTATTGCCTAGGACCAACCATCCATCCTTTTATCGAGACTCCTCTGATCCGGAGGTGATTCGAGTCATTGGTTTCTTATAGCCTAGGACCAACCATCCATCCCTTTTCTCGAGACTCCTTTGTTCCGGAGGAGATCCGAGTCGTTGGTTCCTTATAGCCTCGGACCAATCTTCTATCCTTTCCTCGAGACTCCTCTGATTCGGAGGTGTACCGAGTCGTTCGTTCATTATAGCCGTGGACCAACCATCTATCCTTTCCTCGAGACTTCTCTGATCCAGAGGTTATCCGAGTCGTTGGTTCCATATAGCCTAGCACCAACCATCTATCCTTTCCTCGAGACTCCTCTGATCTGGAGGTGATCCGAGTCGTTGGTTTCTTATAGAGTAGGACCAACCATCTATCCTTCCCGCGAGACTCCTCTGATCCGGAGGTGATCCGAGTCGTTTGTTCCTTATAGCCTAGGACCAACCATCTATCCTTTCCTCGAGACTCCTCTACTCCAGAGGTGATCCGAGTCATTGGTTCCTTATAGCCTTGGACCAACCAACTATCCTTTCCTCGAGACTCCTCTGATCCGGAGGTGAACCGAGTCGTTGGTTCCCTATAGCCTTGGACCAACCATCTATCCTTTTCTCGAGACTCCTCTAATCTAGAGGTGATCCATGTCATTGGTACCTTATATCCTTGGACCAACCATCCATCCTATCCTCGAGACACCTCTGATCCGGAGGTGAACCGAGTCGTTGGTTCCTTATTGCCTAAGACCAACCATCTATCCTTTCCTTGAGACTCCTTTGATCCGGAGGAGATCCGAGTCGTTGGTTCCTTATAGCCTTGGACAAACCATCTATCCTCTCCTCGAGACTTCTCTGATCTGGAGGTGATCCAAGTCGTTGGTTCCTTATAGCCTAGGACCAACCATCTTTCCTTTCCTCGAGACTCCTATGATCCGGAGGAGATCCGAGTCGTTGGTTCATTATAGCCTAGGACCATCCATCCATCCTTTCCTCGAGACTCCTCTGATACGAAGGTAATCCGAGTCGTTGGTTCCTTATAGCCTAAGACCAAACATCAATCCTTTCCTCGAGACTGCTCTGATCCGGACGTGATCAGAGTCGTTGGTTCCTTATAGCCTAGGACCAACCATCCATCCTTTCCTCGAGACTCCACTGATCCGGAGGTGATCGGAGTCGTTGGTCCCATAAAGCCTTGGACCAACCATCTATGCATTC
The DNA here is from genome assembly GCA_024699735.1 of Posidonia australis. NCBI lineage: Eukaryota > Viridiplantae > Streptophyta > Magnoliopsida > Alismatales > Posidoniaceae > Posidonia > Posidonia australis. Next base: position 8,638 of record JAMKQA010005723.1, read on the forward strand.
CTCGAGACCCTTCTGATCCGGAGGTGATCCAAGTCGTTGGTTCCTTATTGCCTACGACCAACCATCTATTCTTTCATCGAGACTCCTCTGATCCGGTGGTGATCCGAGTCGTTGGTTCCTTGTAGCTTAGGACCAACCATCCATCCTTTCCTCAAGACTCCTCTGATCCGGAGGTGATCCGAGTCGTTGGTTCCTTATTGCCTACGACCAACCATCTATCCTTTCCTCGAGACTCCACCGATTTGGAGGTGATACAAGTCGTTGGTTCCTTATAGCCTAGGACGAACCATCCATCCTTTCCTCGAGACTCCTCTGATCCGGAGGTGATCCGAGTCGTTTGTTCCTTATAGCCTTGGACGAACCATCCATCCTTTCCGTGAGAGTCCTCTGATCTGGAGGTGATCCGAGTCGTTGTATCCTTATAGCCAGGGACCAACCATCTATCCTATCCTCGAGAATCCTCTGATCCGAAGGTGATCCAAGTCGTGGGTTCCTTATAGCGTTGGACCAACCATCTATCCATTCCTCGAGACTCCTCTGATCTGGAGGTGATCTGAGTCGTTGGTTCCTTATAGCTTAGGACCAACCATCTATCCTTTCCTTGAGACTCCTCTGATCCGAAGGTGATCCGAGTCGTTGGTTCCTTATAACCTAGGACCAACCATCTATCCTTTTCTCGAGACTCCTTTGATCTAGAGGTGATCCGAGTCGTTGGTTCCATAGAGCCTAGGAACCACCATCTATCCTTTCCTCGAGACTCCGCTGATCCGGAGGTGATCCAAGTTGTTGGTTCCTTATAGCCTAGGACCAACCATCTATCCATTCCTCGAGACTCCACTGATCCGTAGGAGATCTGTGTCGTAGGTTCCTTATAGACTAGGACCAACCATCCATCCTTTTCTCAAGGCACCTCTGATTCGTAGGTGATCCGAGTCGTTGGTTCCTTAAAGCCTAGGACCGACCATCTATCCTTTTCTCGAGACTCCTCTGATCCGGAGGTGATCCGAGTCGTTTGTTCCTTATAGCCTAGGACGAACCATCCATCCTTTCCTCGAGACTCCTCTGATCCGGAGGTGATCCGAGTCGTTGGTTCCTTATAGCCAAGGACCAACCATCTATCCTATCCTCGAGACTCCTCTGATCAGAAGGTGATCTGAGTCGTTGGTCCCTTATAGCGTTGGACCAACCAACTATCCTTTCCTCGAGACTCCTCTGATCCTGTGGTGAACCGAGTCGTTGGTTGCATACAGCCAAGGACCAACCATCTATCCTTATATTGAGACTCCTCTGATCCGGAGGTGATCCGAGTCGTTGGTTTCTTATAGCCTAGGCCCAACCATATATCCTTTCCTCGAGACTCCTCTGATCCGGAGGTGATCCTTGTCGATGGTTCCTTATATCCTTCGACCAACCAACTATCCTTTTCACGAGACTCCTCTAATACGGAGGTGATCTAAGTCGTTGGTTCCTTATAGCCTAGGACCAACCATCGATCCTTTCCTCGGGACTCCTCAGATCAGGAGGTGATCCGAGTCGTTGGTTCCTTATAGCCTAGGACCAACAATCTATCCTTTCCTTGTGACTCCTCTGATCCGGAGGAGATCTGAGTCGTTGCTACCATATAGCCTTGGACCAACCATCTATCCTTTCCTCGAGAATCCTCTGATCCGGAGGTGATCCGAGTCGTTGGTTCCTTATAGCCTAGGACCAACCATCTATCCTTTCCTCGAGACTCCTCTTATCCGGAGGTGATACGAATCGTTGGTTCCTTAATGCCTAAGACCAACCATCTATCCTTTCCTCGAGACTCCTCTTATCTGGAGGTGATCCAAGTCATTGGTTCCATATAGCCTAAAACCAATCAGCAATCCTTCCCTCGAGACTCCTCTGATGCGGAGGTGATCCGAGTCGTTGGTTCCTAATAGCCTAGGACCAACCATCCATCCTTTCCTCGAGACTCCTCTGATCCGGAGGTGATCCGGGTCGTTGGTTCCTTATTGCCTAGGACCAACCATCCATCCTTTTCTCGAGACTCCTCTGATCCGGAGGTGATTCGAGTCGTTGGTTTCTTATAGCCTAGGACCAACCATCGATCCCTTTTCTCGAGACTCCTTTGTTCCAGAGGAGATCCGAGTCGTTGGTTCCTTATAGCCTCGGACCAACCTTCTATCCTTTCCTCGAGACTCCTCTGATCCGGAGGTGTTCCGAGTCGTTCGTTCATTATAGCCGTGGACCAACCATCTATCCTCTCCTCGAGACTTCTCTGATCCAGAGATTATCCGAGTCGTTGGTTCCATATAGCCTAGCACCAACCATCTAGCCTTTCCTCGAGACTCCTCTGATCTGGAGGCGATACGAGTCGTTGGTTCCTTATAGCCTTGGACCAACCATCTATCCTTTCCTCGAGAATCTCTGATCCGGAGGTGATCCGAGTCGTTTGTTCCTTATTGCCTAGGACCAAGCATCTATCCTTTCCTCGAGACACCTCTACTCCAGAGGTGATCCGAGTCGTTGGTTCCTTATAGCCTAGGACCAACCATCTATCCTTTCCTCGAGACACCTCTGATCCGGAGGTGATCCGAGTCGTTGGTTCCCTATAGCCTTGGACCAACCATCTATCCTTTTCTCGAGACACCTCTGATCTGGAGGTGATCCGAGTCGTTGGTACCTTATATCCTAGGACCAACCATCCATCCTATCCTCGAGACTCCTTTGATCCGGAGGTGATCTGAGTCGTTGGTTCTTTATAGCCAAGGACCTACCATCTATACTTTCCTCGAGACTCCTTTGACATGAAGGTGATCCAAGTCGTTGGTTTCTTATAGCGTTGGACCAACCATCTATCCATTCCTCGAGACTCCTCTGATCTAGAGGTGATTCGGGTCATTGGTTCCATATAGCCTAGGACCAACCATCTATCCTTTTCTCAAGTCTCCTCTGATCTAGAGGTGATCCGAGTCGTTGGTTCTTTATAGCCAAGGTCCAAATATCTATCCTTTTCTCGAGACTCCTCTTATCCGGAGGTGATCCGAGTCGTTGGTTCCTTATAGCCTAGGACTTGCCATCCATCCTATTTCTCGAGACTCGTTTGATCCGCTGGAGATCTGAGTCGTTGGTTCCTTATAGCCTAGGACCAACCTTCTATCCTTTCCTCGAGACTCCTCTGATCCGGAGGTGATGCGAGTCGTTGGTTCCTTATAGCCTAGGACCAACCATCTAGCCTTTCCTCGAGACTCCTCTGATCCGAAGGTGGTCCGTGTCGTTGGTTCCATATAGCTTATGACGTACCGTCTATCCTTTCCTCGAGACTCCTCTGATCTGGAGGTGATCCGAGTCGTTGGTTGCATATAGCCTAGAACCAACCATCTATCCATTCCTCAGGACTCCTCTGATCTAGAGGTGATCCAAGTCGTTGGTTCCTTATAGCCTAAGACCAACCATATATCCTTTCCTCGAGACTCCTTTGATCCGAAGGTGATCCGAGTCGTTGGTTCCATATAGCCTAGGACCAACCATCTATCCTTCCCTCGAGACTCCTCTGATCCGGAGGTGATACGTGTCGTTCGTTCCATATAGCCTTCGACCAACCTACTATCCTTTTCTCGAGACTTCTCTGATCTGGAGGTGATCCGAGTCGTTGGTTCCTTATAGCCAAGGACCAACCATCTAGCCTTTCCTCGAGACTCCTCTAATCCGGAGGAGATCCGAGTCGTTGGTTCCTTATTGCCTAGGACCAACCATTTATCCTTTCC
>JAMKQA010005724.1:0-12161 GCA_024699735.1 Posidonia australis
GGAGATGCTCTAGAAGGCCAGGATATTCTCAAGAAAATGAGAGAGACTTGCAGGAGTAAGTGGATAGCTTGATCAGGATCAACCAAGTGTGCCAAATGGTTGCCAATGGGGGTCCTTTTATAGAGTTCCACAAGGGTAACTCCCATGGGATGTAGACAGCCTCGCAAACGAAGAGCCTGGCGTAGATTCGTAGGGAATACCTGCTAGCAAGGGTTACAAGCACGGGGGATGGAAAGCCAGCAGCCAGCACTCTGAAAAGTGGTTGTGCGCCAAGATGGTGCTCTAGTGACGTGCGCCACCTTGGTGCTCCAGCTAGGTGTGCCACTTTAGTGCTCCTGCTCGGTGCTCCAGTCAAGTGCTCCACATTGGAGATCTCCACTAGCTACGTGAATTGCTAATTGGGCCACGGGCTTGCTATGGGCTTGTGGTCGGTTTATGCCATGATCTCTAGCTAGTTAAAAATGTCAAGTAGGATTCGAAAGTGGTTGAGCTTCCCACATCCAAAGCAACATCTGGAGAGTTTACTTATGAGCCACCTCAAAATCGGGGTGTCTACACATGAAAAGTGACACGACAAAGGAAATCATATGAAATGATAAGGTTTTCAGCAAGAATGGCTCGGAAAATCATGTAGGTCTCAAGAAAGTCAAAAATTCCACCGACTTAGGTCGTTAGAATCAAAGAAAACATCATGGAAATCAATATGGGAAAACTGTAAAGAAGACTGCATCAAACAGGTAAACTGTGACATGGAGAAATTCACATAAAATGACGACGTTTTTGGAAAGAATGCTCTGAAACATCGACATCAAGAGCATCAAAAATGCGATAGATCCAAATCATTAGAATCGTGGAAAACATCATGGAAATTGAGATGGAAAAATCATGAAGAAGTCCATGTAAGATAAGAAAACAACGACATGTGAAGAAAATGATGGTGTTTTTGGACAGAATGTTCGAGAAAATCATATTGACATCAAAATAATCAAAAGTGGGGCCAACCCAAGTCACCGAAATCATAGAAAAAGTCATGAAAATAAAAAAGGAGAAACAATCTGCAAGCAGGCCAATGTGGGCCTTTTGGTCTGTTAGTGTATGCCCTTAGGCAATGAAGAAAATCATGTGAAAGTAAAAATGTTTGAAAAGTGACACGTAAAACAACAGAAACTTGGAAAATCTGAGAAAATCAGATAAGAAGAATACCCCTCATTTGGGTCCATGTCGGCATTGCCCAACCTGTTATTGTATGCCCACAGGCGATGAAATCCAAATCAAATCATGAAAATCAAATACGGAGTAAAGAGAATCAAATCGAATGTCAAGTGAAAGAATCTGAAAACAAATCAAGGAAAAATCCACAGGAAATCACATGGAATGCATGCTCTACTCAAAGCGATGAAATGCTATGCAGGTGTGATGAAACTATGCAAAATGTCTGGAAAATGTTATTTGCGAGAAACATGATGAGGACAATTTTTTAAATGCATGAAAAACGATGTAAACATGTTGAAGGACAACTACAGGGGCTAAAGTGCAAGATTTACAAAACAGGGGAAGGCTAGATTAAAACATATTTAGTGGCTTCTGTCCTAGTGTGCAGCTGATGAATTAAGCGAAAATGTAGCACTGAGATGCGTGAAAATTGCACTTGGTAATTTCCTGAGAATTCAAGGTCTAATGTGCAAAATTCACACATAAGGTGCAAATATGACTAGAATGTGAAATCAATGATCATTTTACAATGAAAACATGATTTTTTGAGTGAAAACTTTATTTAGGTGCAAAATTATGAATGCTCATGTGATCAAAAGTGAAAAAATGCCAAAAATGTAAGTTAAAACGATTAAAACCCTAATTAATGGATTTGAAATTAGTCTAAGGGCCTGGATGCAAATTTCCTATGCTCAATGATTGTATGCTATGACTCCAGGGGCTTACATGCAAAATTTTAGGACTTAAATGTGATAAAAATTAGACTTTTATGATGATCAGTGTGATTATGAAGTCTTTTAGGGTTTAGAATGCAAATTTTACAAAGATGATTTATTTTTAAAAGTTTGAGGGGGCTCAGTGCAAAACTTCAGGACTTAATTGTGAAGAAAATATGAATGCAGGGGCTTCAATGTGAAGAAATGAATATAGATGAATGGATCATGAGAAAAATAAAACTTGTAAGGGATCATGTGCAATTTTACAGAAATAACAAAAGAAATAAAAGTTATTTAAAACTACAGGGGTTTAAACATAAAGAAAAGGACTTAAAAGTAATGCAAGGAGGACCTAAATGCAAAAACCTAAAACTAACAGACTTAATCTAAACCCCTCCTCTTCGAAGTTCACCGGCGCTCCAATCGCCGGCGAGGACCCCGACGAAGCCTTGGTGGTGGCACGACAACAGGAGGGCTTCGACGACGATCCAAGAAGCTAGAGGGAGGCACGACAAAGGCCTCTGGCAGGTTGGACAAGGCTGGGGAAGCCTGGGATGCTCTCCCCACCTCTAGCTCCGGCTAGGTGGTCTGTCGACGTCAGGGGAGATGACGGCGAGGTGGCTAGAGGCGGTGCAGGGGCTGGGATGGCGTAGTGTGGGCTAGAGGACATCCTAGGCGGCATAGGGAAGATTACAGAGGCGTCGGCGAGGGTTGGGGTGACTTGAGGTGTTCCTCCCATCCCTTACATTGGCGACAGGCACGGTGGGGGTGGGGGCGGTGCTCTGAGGGCTATGGCAACGGGGTGGAGGTGCGGAGGGATTCATGGCGATACGGTGAGGCTCCTTGAAGCGACGGTCTGGAGCTAGCATGACCGGAGAGCGTAGGAGTTTTTACGACGGAGGATTGTTGGTCGGCGGGCAGCGACGGTGCCCTCGGGCACAAAGGGGGTAAAGGAACCCCCTCCTGAGCGACGGGGCTCAGGGAGGAAGAGGAAGAAGAGGGAGGAGAGGCCAAGGGACTTGCTAGTGGTGGTGAACCCACCACTGGAGACGGTGTATAGGACACGATCCAGGAGGATTAAAGAGACTTAACGACACCTAAGACAATAGAAAATTCAAACAAAAACAAAAAAAAAAGGTATTACCTGACTGAAGAGTGTGTCTCCCTCGACGAGGCTTGACGACGCTCCTTTGGATGATGGCTCCGACGATGGAGGCTGGGGCTTTTGAGTTGCAAAAAGGCTGGAGGAGACGCTCTGGATGTGGGGAAAGTGGCTAGGATTCGAGGGGTGCTTTGTATGCTCTCGTAGGGGTGGAATCGGTGGCCAAAGGTGGTCCAAGGTTTGTCGGTGACGGGCTTTATATATCGGCGAAGCTTTCCAGGGCTGTTGATCCTCCTCCCTCCAGCAGATGAGTGCCGTTGGATCGGGCGTGAGCTGGAGGAGGTTGGCCGGAGATCACGGTGTCCAAGGATTCGCTCCGGAGACCTCGAGATATCGCTAGAGTTGTCGTCAAAAAATCAGGGGTCGTCGGAATTATTTTTGCTTTTCTTAATGTTTTTGATTGAAGGATGCATGGGCTTACTGGGCCTAGCGATTTGGGCTTTGTTTTAGGGTTTTCTTTTTTTTGTTTTTGTTTTGGGATTTTTTAGGGATTTTAGGGTTTTGATTTTTAGGTTTTTATTTAGGTTTTGTGATTTGAATTAAGTTTTTGATTTTGTGACTTAGGGTTTAATTAATTGGTTTTAAGATAGGGTTTTAATTATTTTAGGATTTTTAGGATTTTAATTATTTTAATTTTAGGGTTGTGGATTTTAATTAGGATTTTGAGTTTAATAGCGTTTTTGTGTTTTAAATAGGGTTTTGGATTTTAATCTAGGGGTTTTAGATTTTAATTAGGGTTTTGGGTTTAATTAATTAGGGTTTTAAATAATTTAAAGGGATTTTGACTTTAATTAGGGTTTTCACTTAATTAATTGGATTTTATGTGGGTTTAAGTGGATTTTATTTAATTTTGACTTTAATTTGGTTTTCACTTGATTAATTGGTTTTTAAGTGGTTTTTATTTAATTTTGACTTTAATTTGGGTTTTCACTTGATTAATTGGATTTTAAGTGGATTTATTTAATTTTGACTTTAATTAGGGTTTTTGTTTGTTTAATTTGGATTTTAAGTGTTTTAGAGTGGATTTTATTTAATTAGGGTGTTTGTTTGTTTAATTTGGATTTTAAGTATTTTAAATGAATTTTGTTTGGTTTTAATTCTTAATTATTATTTTTTGCTTTGATTAGGTTAGAGTGGACTCATGAGAGCTTGAGGGTTTAGGGTTTAGCTAGAGTTTAGGTGGTCGTAACCAGAGCATCTTTTCAGAGGAGTCTACTACCAAGTGACTTCATGATCGGGGTGTCTACAGATACCCCTCTTTGAGCGAGGTCGAGGGAATCGAGACCGATGCTCAGGGTTGACAAGACACCCCGCTTGAGTCCGCAGGAGAGTGGTATTTGCTGTACGGCCATGAGCCACTTATTCGGCTGATGCCCCGAAAAGTCATGCCTCGTGGCCCATGCATGATGTTAAAGCAAAGGATGACCCTAATGCTAGGTGATGCATGAGGGCGATGTGTAGCATGAAGACGATGTTGGTGACAAGTGGGTAGCCTATCAGCTCACAGAGGGGAGCAAAAGGGACTTCCCAACTTTTGCCAAGGGATGCTCAGACAAGATTGTCAGACTTGTTCGCCGGGGGAGGGGTGGGAGACTGATGACGGATGTCAACCCGATAATTTGGGGTATCAGCCCGCTCTAGACAATGTGCCAGTTGTCAACCGGATAGTTTGGGGTATTAGCCTGGAAGGTGGGGAAAATAGTGTCGATGGGGAATTTAATAAAAAGTGGCACCGAGATCCGTTTGCCTGGAGCGAATCTAGGAAGGGGTCACCTAGACCTGCTCGAGGCCTAGAAGAAGAATAGAAATGGGACTTGCCTGTCATGGAGCAAGTCCAACAAAAATGGCACCGAAATTCGTCTGCCCAAAGCGAATCTAGGATGGGACCATCTAGACCTCACTTGAGGCCTAGAAGAAGATGGAAGTGAGACTTGTCCGTCATGGAGTAAGTACAACAAAGATGGCACCGAGATTCGTCCTCCCGGAACGAATCTAGGATGGGACCATCTAGACCTCGCCCGAGGCCTAGAAGAAAATGAAAAAAGACTTGTCTGTCATGGAGCAAGTCCAACAAGGATGGCATCGAGATTCGTTCGCCCGGAGAGAATCTGGGATGAGACCATCTAGACCTGGCCTGAGGCCTAGAAGAAGATGGAAATATGGGACTTGTCCGTCATGGAGCAAGTCCAACAAGGGTGGCACCGAGATTCGTCTGCCTAGAGCGAATCGGGGATGGGACCATCTAGACCTCGCTTGAGACCTAGAAGAAGATGGAAATATGGGCCTTGTCCATCATGGAGCAAGTCCAACAAGGGTGGCACCGAGATTCATCTGCCCAGAGCGAATCTTGGATGGGACAATCTAGACATCACCCGAGGCCTAGAAGAAGATGGAAGTGGGACTTGTCCGTCCTGGAGCAAGTCCAACAAGAGTGGCCTCGAGATTCGCCCGACCGAAGAGAATTTGAGATGCGACCATCTAGACCTCGCCCGAGGCCTAGAAGGAGATAGAATATATGGAACTTGTCCATCATGGAGCAAGTCCAACAAGGGTGGCACCGAGATTCGTTCGCCCGGAGCAAATCTAGGATAAGACCATCTAGACCTCGCCCGAGGCCTAGAAGAAGATGGATGTGGGACTTGTCCATCCTCGAGCAAGTCCAACAAGCATGGCATCAAGATTCGTCTGTCCAGAGCGAATCTGGGATGGGACCATCAAGACCTCACCCTAGGCCAAGAAGAAGATGGAAATATAGGACTTGTCTGTCATGGAGCAATTCCAACAAGGGTGGCATCGAGATTCGTCCACCCGGATCGAATCTAGGATGGGACCATCTAGACCTCGTCTGAGGCCTAGAAGAAGATGGAAGTGGGACTTGTCCATCATGGAGCAAGTCCAACAAGGATGGCACCGAGATTCGTTCGCCCGGAGCAAATCTGGGATAGAACCATATAGATCTCGCTTGAGGTCTAGTAGAAGATGGAAATGGGACTTCTCTGTCGTGGAGCAAGTCCAACAAGGGTGACACTGAGATTCGTCTGCCCAGAGCGAATCTGGGATGGGACCATTTAGTCCTCGCTCGTGGCCTAGAAGAAGATGGAAGTGGGACTTGTCCGTCCTGGAGCAAGTCCAACAAGGGTGGCACCGAGATTCGTCTGCCCGGAGCGAATCTGGAATGGGACCATCTAGACCTCGCCCGAGGCCTAAAAGAAGATGGAATATGGGACTTGTCCGTCATAGAGCAAGTCCATCAAAAATGGCACCAAGATTCGTCCGCCTAGAGCGAATCTGGGATGGGACCATATAGACCTCGCCTAAGGCCTAGAAGAAGATGGAAGTGCGACTTGTCTGTCCTAGAGCAAGTCCAACAAGGATGGCACCGAGATTCGTTTGCTAGGAGCAAATCTAGGATGGGACCATCTAGACCTTGCCCGAGGCCTAGAAGAAGATGGAAGTGGGACTTGTCCGTCATGGAGCAAGTCCAACAAGGATGGCATTGGATTCATCCGCCCAGAGCAAATATGGGATGGGACCATCTAGACCTCGCCCGAGGTCTAGAAGAAGATGGAAATTGAACTTGTCCGTCATGGAGCAAGTCCAACAAGTGTGACACCGAGATTCATCCGCCCGGAGCGAATCTGGGATGGGACCATCTAGACCTCGCCCGAGGCCTAGAAGAAGATGGAAATGGGTCTAAGTGATAGTTCAGGTTATCAGCCTAAGCGATAGTTTAGGATATCAGCCTAAGTGGTGGGCCACTTTGTAGAACCTGCTTTAGACATTGCCCGAGGCCTAGAAGAGAATGAAAATAAGACTTGTCCTAGTAGAGCAAGTCTAGCAAAGAAGGTTGGATTCCACATGCCTAGAGTGGAAAGCCGATACGACTTTGTTCGAGTGGAGCAAGGTCAAGATGAGGAATCATTGGATTGCGCCTTACTTGGTACAGAAGTCGATGTCGGCTTCATTTGTCCAGGTCTAGGCATCAAATCGATATTCTTGAGTGCTAGCTAGGTAGACCCTAGCACCAAGTCGACAGGCAAAAAAGGGCAGCAGTTTGAACTGGTTAAGCACGTGTTGTTGCAATGGCAATTTCCACTTTATCACAAGCATCTAAACAAGTTGACAAAAGAGTTCCCATGATTAGATTGTTTCAACATGCAATGAATCAAATAGTAGAGCATGAATGTCAGGAGTGTGTGTCATCTCTGGATCTTTTAGAGCCTCCAACTTTGGGAAATAGTGTATGGCTCAGAGTAGCTCCACAGATCGACCAGGTTTCCTCAACTTCAGCGTCATCCTCAGGAATCCCGTGCCTATTGCTGTATCGTTTGGTGGATGGTTTACTTGCAGGAACATTTGAAGAGAGGCCTGCTCTCTGCATTTGATCACTCTGAAAATTTCTCATCCTTTTCTGAAAGGTAGTGGTCGCACCCTCTAATTTGACAATAAAAGCTTGGATTAGTATGGCCATGAACATGTACGTGACCAAAGTTCCGGCTCGGTGCATCCACACACGAAGTAATTGGCATGCTCCTTGGTAGATTATGGGGTTTTCAACCATTGGAGTAGCTGACATGCCCCTGGTCGAGAGTGTGTTGCAGCAGATTTGTGCGTGCCTTACCAAAAGGCAGTTGACATGCCCCTAGTTTGGGACAGGAGGTTCTTCCATAAGGCATTTGACATGTCCCTAGTTTGAGTATCCTTTGCTAAATTCTCAACCAAAAGGCAGTTGGTATGCCCCTAGTTCAAGAATGAGGCGGTGCATTGCAAAGCAGATGAGATGAATGGTCATGAGTTATGCATGAATGATGCTATTTTTATTGTTTTGCCTTTTTTGTTTGCCCTCAGCTTTTGGAAAGTTTCTAATGCCTATTGTTAGGAAGCAGGGAATCTCCAACTCACCTGACAGTACCTAGACATCCTGGATTGTAGGTGGCGCTCCAGAAAGGGTGAGGTAATAGTTTAATTGGGCTGTGTGGTGGAACAGGCTTCGCACCAAACTCCTTAAGGCCCTACACCTACTTTTTTCAATTATCCTTTTTCTTTTACTCTTTCATAGGCTTGTGGATTCACTCTGCCCCTTGCTTGGAGGTAATGGGTACTTAGGTAGTTGCTGAGGCTGCTTTAATAGTGAGTGAGGGGTAGCTAATCGCTTGGGCGGTGGGGACCCTTTTTAGGTACATGCTTCGACTCCTCTCCAAGGTATGTGATAGGGACTGAGTTATTCCACTCACCTCTTTCTCTTAGGCCAACTTCTGTTTGCGCCTTCTATCTTCTCATTTATTTTAGTGCCCTTATCCATGATGTTATTTTTATTACTCGCACACTCACTCACATCCTAACATTTTATCTCCCTCTAGAGGTGTAGGTCCTTCGGGGCGTTTGGATTTGTCGCCTTGTCCTCGATAAGTGGTGCCTCCCTCACTTGTTGGGATGTCCATGTAATATTGACTGAGGAGGAATGGATCCCTTTTCCTAATAGGCAAGCTTATCCGATTTTCATCACCAGGCAAAATACCTATGCATATGCAATTAATGCATGCGTGCATGAAATTTTTTCTTTTGATGCTTTTGTGTTAAGATGCAATGCATGCATAACGAGTGTAGAGGAAAAAAAACATGAACGTAGAATGATGCAAAATGCCTAAATAGAGAGAATGATGTAGGTGGAAATGTGGTAGAAGAGCTTTGCAAGGCAAGGATACGACTCCATGTCAATGGTAACATGAGTTGACTGGCTCTGATTGCTCCATGTGGTCCATCAAAGCCATGACAGTGGAATGGTCCTAAGTTTCCTATGGCAAGGGAGTGGCTGCTTCAACCGTTGCTACTTTGCCTTTCCGATGCCTCATTTCTTCCATGGTGTCTTCTGCTAGTACGACGAGCTATTCTTGGAATAGAACTTCCATGTCCTGGAGCATCTCGTCGATTTGTGTCTCTACGATAGCTCCTTCATCCTCATCGGAGGCGAGATCCACGTAATACGCAAACTCATGGTCATTGCTCATGCAAGGGTCAGTACTCCAAGACGACAACTGAATTTGGGCAGGCACTGTGAAAGGAACTGTAGTTGGCACTGTAGATGAAGTTGAAACTGTTGTCTCTAGGGCTACGACTATAACGGGAACTGACACAGCTGCCATGGAGACTGATGTTGTAGCTGAAGCTGTTGTGACTATGACTGATGCTGTACCCGGTGCGATAGTGTAACCATGCCGTCGGGGGTGTGGCAACAAATATGTATGTGTGCCAAAGTCGGCAAAGCCACGACAAAAATAAAACAATGCAAAAATGCAAGAGTCGCCACCTAGTCTAATCAAATGGAAGACAAGGAAAACCATATAACATGAAAATCATGCAAAACAATTAAAGAAAAGTCGTCGTAAACCAGAAATGTGGGTAAGGATCCCTGTTATTTACGAGGAAGGTGTTAGGCACCCTCGTACGCCCGATAACTCGGTCTTCTATTGGTTTCTCTTTTGCTAATGAAATGTCGGCTTTGCAGCCTTTTCTGTACGCTTGAGGGTGATATGCCATGCCATGCTAATGCGTGTGGTGTCTAAAGTATGAGTGCATGATGTGTAGGGGTGTGTCCTAATGCTCAGAAATATCGCTCGTGTGCCGGGTCAAGTGTCGATGCAATAATATTGCATGATAAGATCAAAGATCTAATATCTTGACTGATTTATCATCCTTGCTTACTATATGCCTAATGCAATCTAAAATGCAGGAAAACTGCTGAAAACAAAGGTGTGCCTTCCTAATGCATCATGGAAGAAAACCAAAGGAAAACCCAGAAGCAAATCGGGTCGAGAAAGCAAGCAAAACATATGAAAACATGCTGTGTGCTACTGAAAACAGGCCACTGTGCCTGTTAGGTGCGCCAGACTGGTACGTCAGTCTGGTGCGCCACCTATGTGCGTCTAAGTGGGCCAATTAAATATGCTGAGGGAAAGACAGAAAGCCATGCAAAACCAAACAAACATCAGAGGATGCACTTGGGAAAGGTATGCAGTAGAACAATTCTATAAAACTCAGAAATCATGTCTCAAAAATGCAAGAAATGCAAACGCAATGACCTTGTGCTCAAGGGCTGGTAGCCTCACACAAGGTCTCACCTATTTAAACTAGATGAAGGATGCAGGATCCAGTCAGGCCACTGGATCGTCTCTCCATGTAGGAGTTAGGTGCAATTGGCCTACCAGATTTAGCCTAAAACTGAATAACAAAATAGAGAAAACAGTTGGAAAACAATCCGATCAAAGCTGAAAACATGCAGGTGATATCATGATACATCAGAGAATCAATCATAAAAGGAACCAGCTCAAAACTCTGCGATAAAGTCATGCAAGCAATGATGCAATGTGAGTGTTATGTTCTCTGACCAGTCTGGCGCGCCTGCTGGGTGCGCTGGACTTGTGCGCTTGAGTAGTGTGCCCCAGGGAGTCTGGATCAGACTGCAATCTGATCCAGAATCCGCCCTAGCAGAGATATAGGGTGATTCATGCTAATGCTGATGGGTTCATGCCATTATAAGAAAATGCTGAAAACACAATGGGGATGCATAGGATCAAGGATCATCTTGTAAATCATGCATTCGAAGCCAAAATAAGTTGATGGGTTCATGTATGAGAACATGCAAAGCCTTGGAATAAACATGGTATGGGTAAATCCAATCAGAACACATGTAAATGATGATCATAAGCATACTTCTATGTGCAACAACATAAAGGTGCATGGCAAAATGCTATGTGCAAGGAAATGATAAATGGAGATAACTCATGTAGATTTTACACTAGAAATAAATGTATAGATTAGCATGGAGATTATTTTGCATGGAGAGCTAGCATGTTTATCAAAAAACTTTACGAAAACATGGAATAAATCAGTCCATATGTATGATCTCGAGCATGCTTTATCATGTTTTTAAAATGAAATTTAAAGGAGAAAAAGAGGAGGTAGAAAGCCTACCTCTCAAGATGTTCCTTCTTGAAATATCAGAAATAAAGAGATCCTTGTTGCTTTGGAGGGACCAAGGAGGCTTTAGGACGCAAGGGAGTGCTCTAGAAAACGAAAATAAGCTGCTGGAAAGAAGGAGAAACTCGTGTAGGAAGCTGGCTCAGAACAGAATGGCTGAATTCAGGATTTCTAACCTCCCTCAATGGTTGCCTATGGGTGTCCATATATAGGATTTTCTCATGGGTAACTCATGGGAATGGGGAGAGCCTCGTAGATGAAAAGCCTGGAAGATTCCATGGCATATTCGTTGCTAGAGGTAACTCCATGGGAGGTGGAAGGCCAGTAGCCCGCAGCCTACGAAGTGGTGTGCGCCTGCTATGTGTGCCACCTATGTGTGCTAGGGAGGTGTGCTAGCTAGGTGTGCTAGGTAGGTGTGCTAGCTAAGTGTGCCAGGTAAGTGTGCTAGCTAAGTGTACCAGCTAAGTGTGCCCGGTAAGTGTGCTAGATAAGTGCTCTCCCCTACTTGTCTGGTTTTCTAATTGGGCAATGGGCTTGCTACGGGTTTGGGTTGGTTCAAGGGTCAGTCACATCCAAAGCAACAACTGGAGCCTTATCAATGAGTCACCTCAAAATCGGGGTGTCTACAGATGCCCCTCCCTGAGCGAGGTCGAGGGACATGAGGAACCATGACTGATGCTCAGGGTTGACAAGATACCTCCATTTTGAGGTTACAGAAGGATGGTGTTCGCTATAGGCAGTAAGTCACTTATTCGGTGGACGCACTGAAAGTCATGACTTGTTGCCAAATGCAAATGCAAAATGCGTGCACCTACTGATCTAAATGCCGGAGATGTGATGCTGATGCGAGATGCCAATGCAATAGCTGATGATGAAAGTCGATGCGAAACTAATGCTAATGCTGAAAACACAAATAGAAGAAAACACTGGCAAGAAAATGATAAGTTGTCGGACTCATCAGCCGGATTATGAGGTTATTGTAGACACCCCGATTTTGAGGTGACCCAGGAATGAGTGTCCCTATGTTGCTTTGGATGCGATCAGCCCTTAAACCGAGCCCCAAACCCATTAGCCAGAGCCCAAATCAGACATCT
>JAMKQA010005725.1:0-12320 GCA_024699735.1 Posidonia australis
ATATGGTTTTCCTTGTCTTCCATAATAGATTAGGTGGCGACTCCTTTTGTTTTGCTTTTTTCGACGTGATTTTGCCGTCCGATTTCGCATTCTTTTGCGGAATCTCCTCGCCGACATGGTTACAGGTTAATAGTTGTTAAATGTCTCAGGATCATCTTCAAACCACTATCATGCCTTCATGGATGGTATTCCCAGCATATCATATTTATTTTAGCATCCTCAACATGCACATATATCAACATTTCATTTAGTTGCATCATATAAGCGATGTGTCGTGACTATTGGTGAATCTTTCGAATAAGTGACTCAAATACAACAAAAAAATTGATCCTCTCTTAATGCCTAAATAAGTGAATGATGGGGTGTCGCTCAACCATGAACATCGGACTCATGTTAAAACACTTGACCTAGCTTAAAGAGGAGTATTTGTAGACATCTCGATTTTCACAGACAAAGATGATGAACTTCGCTTCAGCCTAGAAAACTCCGACAATGCTTCTCTCAGACTTTCTCAAATCCAATTACCCAAAAAATCTAGTTTCCCTATGAATTGAATTCACCCAAACCAATACTTAGGATTCATTTTGTAACGATTATTAGAACCAGCTTATAAAAAAAAAAAACTTATTCCTGAAAAGTTGAGCAAAATAGTTTTTTTTACACTAGATTATTTCAATACACCAGTTTTTTGTTTGTGTATAAATGCTTTCAAATACGTTGATTATAAAAAACTATGAAGACTAGATTTTTCAAAAACGCTGCTTATGAGAATAATTTATTTTTACATAAACGTTACCAAACATTGCTTAGTCTTTTGTCCACGAAAAGTCATTTTCCCTAACCAACTCTTCACCCAACTTCATGCCTCTTAAGATCCACTCAAATCAATTCGTAATTTAACAAAATTACCTTTATTTGTAAGATCATACTTTTCTCTTTTCAAAATGCTATTATACTACTAAAACGGACTATCAAGTTGCATTTAATGGACCTTGCAAAATATATGCCTGAAACACACTTGTTGCACATTGTACACTGATGTTTACAAAGCGTGTTTCCCTATAGCAGATTGAGTTAGTTTTGTTTGGATTTAGTCTCCGCCTCCCTATAAATACCTATCCAACACCAACATAAACCCTAGTTGCTTCCCTCTTTTCCAGCCCCAACCTCACCAAACACTCAAACAGCTACCACCACTAACTAACTCACCACACCATCCAAAGCCAACCAACAGCTATCCCTCACCATTACAACACAAAAAAGTAGCCCATCTTAGCCACCGTCCACCACTCTCCACTCATGACACTCCATTGTCCAAGCACCCGACACCACCATAGTCCACTCTCTCATCACCGCTACACCCAATACCACCGTGGTCCACTCTCTCATCACCACCACTCCATCGCCAACACCACAACAACCACCATTACCACCACCTCTCAACCACGAACACCTCTACCCAAAAAGTTGTCGACCAACCAAAGCACAACACCACCGTAGTCCACCATTCATCTCATCACTACCGTCATCACTCTTTCAACCGTACTGATTGAAGCCACCACAACCAATCCATCCCTCACATGACCTCACTCACCCCCAACGTCCAAGCATTGAAACCCAATACCAACGCACCACCCAAACACCTCCAGCCAACTCCACTACTGTAGCACCCAATTGCAACAACAACCCACAGACCCAAACACCCATTACCAATACTGTACAACATGACAACAATTGTAACAACCCATCTGCAACCAACCTAGTAGCTATCATCGCCGCTAACCACTATTCGTCACTGCCTTCGTAAACCAGTCCCCACCGGCCATCACCACCAACAGCCCTCAATCCATGTCCACCACCACAGTAAAGTCGAATCGCAGCAACCCAATAAACATCCACATGCTAGCAGCAATATCCCACCGACGATCCATCCGGAGACCAAGGAAGGGAGCAACAGCAGTAGACTAGAGAGCTCGTTTGGAGTTCATTGTCAAAGTCCAATCCAAAACTAGAGAGGAACAAAAGACTTCAAGCAAGGCAGCACATACTACACTGTCTTACAATATGGCTCATCATGTGTGTTGATTTGCTTGTGCTAATTAGGAAGCACTTTTTAAGAGTAGAATATGTTACTCTCAGTAGTTTATTAGATATCAAATCAGGGTTGTGATTAATCTTAGAGTTCATATTTTATCTCAGGTTTTGCAATTCAGAAAGCTTGAAGATCTGTAGGCGTGAAATGGCACTTGATTCTAATGGGAAAAGATTGTTGGTGTCCTCTGTTTTAGTTAGATCTCCCATATACCAAGTCAGCATTCAACTTCTTTTTTGTTTTATTTCAATGTCCTTGTTGCTTGGATATAACTTAAAAGCATGTATTTCCATGTATATGTATTTCTATATATTTTTCAAAGAGTGTTGTCCTTATTACCTCAATTGTATTATTTCATAACTGTGCCTAGTTGTTGTAACTTCAATCAATTACGTTTTTGCTTAAATCTTTTTTCTAACAAAAATAGTTCCTTTTTCAACTACGGTATTATATTTTCTAAAGAATCCATTTCTAAAGAATACATCCCCTGTCAATAATTTCTTTCTGATATCACGTTACAATTTTGTGTTTGTAGATGACTTGATTTTTAACTATGATGTAGGTTCTCGTATTTCCTACCATGCCTTTGTATATCAATATTTGCCTTTGGTGTCTTCATAGCGTGTATGTGGATGTCAGTAAGTTTCTATTCTTTTTGTTCATGTATTACAATCATTTTAGCTTTATTAGGGTCAATGTTTTTGTTAATATATCTCAAATCACCATTTTCGATTATTTATAGTGTTTATCTGTCTACTCTGTTTCATTCTAATAAACCAAATCTTACTTGAGAGAATATGCTTGATGAATTTCCCCTTAAAAATTTGATGTTTTTCTCTATTCCTTACTTTTATATATCATTATTACTTTATTAGTATATTATGTGTACAAGACGACCAATAATATCTACATGACTTTATCATTTTTGCAGGAAACACTGCACAATCATAAAGAAACTAAAGAAGAAGAGTCAACTAAAGATCTAGAGTCATTTGAATGCAGCTCGAGTGATGAAAATTCTGAATTAACATTTTAGAGGATTCTGAATTAACATTCTGAATGCACCTTGTATTGAGGATTTGATTATCATTTATACTCCTACTTGGCGAAGGTTATAACATTTTAAATGTTTTTTTATTCTAAAAGATGACATTAACGCAGATTTGTTATGGATTTGTTAAAATTGTACTTTAAATAAGAAACATCAATTCAAGTGATGGTTTTAAGTTTATTATTTACAAGTTTATAATATTTATATTTGTGATTTTTTAGATATTTCAGATACAGATGTATTCGTAATTAGGTTTCTTGGTCGAATTCGGATAATATTCGAATTCGAATGCATTCGATAAATTCGGATACGGATATTAAATTTAACATTCGTTCGGATACGAATTCGGATGTAGATGAAAATTTTCGAATTCGAATTCGAATATTGACAGATTCGCTTCGTTTACACCCCTGGCCATTGTCGTGGCCTAAGGGGAGCCTAAGTACTTCTACGGGCCTACTGCATAGGAAAAGAGAATGGGAGAGAGGTTACCTGTCGTGGGTTGTCTTCTCCGGCGTGACGGCTCGACAGTGGCAGTTGGAAGTGGCTCCAGCGAAGGCTCTGGTTGGGGCTCCTGGAGCAAAAAAGGGATCTGGTGGCCTGGGAAGGTCAGGGTGGAGTCACTCGTGATCTGGGTCTCAAGAGAGAGGGGTTTGCACGCTGGATGGGAGGCTTCAACGATGGGGCTCATCTGTCGGCAGTGAGGAGTTTTAAACTCCGATAGAGGCCTCCACCGTTGATTCTCCCCTGGGATGGCCTCCGCGTGGTGGGATCGAGGGCACGACGGAAGTGGAATGCCCAGAGATCACGGGGTCAGGGATCTCACGCCGGAGGAGTAGGGATTGACTGACGGAGATCATGTCGGAGAGGTCGTCGAAAAATACGGGGGTCGCTGGAATTATTATTTCGTTTTATAAGGTTTTCGGTTGAGGGTTTTTAAATGGGATATTGGCTTATATGGGCCTACGAATTGGGCTCGGTTTTTGGGT
Organism: Posidonia australis; assembly: GCA_024699735.1. Lineage (NCBI taxonomy): Eukaryota > Viridiplantae > Streptophyta > Magnoliopsida > Alismatales > Posidoniaceae > Posidonia > Posidonia australis. Next base: position 4,133 of record JAMKQA010005725.1, read on the forward strand.
CTTTTGTTTTTGGGATTTTTTTAGGGATTTCGGGTTTAAATCTTAGGTTTTTAATTGGGCTTTGTGGGTTTAATTTGATTTATGATTTCATAATTTGGGATTTAATTAGTTGGTTCTAAATTAGGGTTTTAATTAGTTTAGGTTTTTGTTTTGGGATTTTTTTTAGGGATCTTTGGATTTTAATTCTTTAAATTTTTGGTTTTGTTTAATTAGGGTTTTAATCATTTTATTTTTGGGATTTTCATGGATTTTAAGGGTTTTGATTTTATGTTTTTAAATTAGGGTTTCGAACTTTAATTTAGGCTTTTCATTTATGTTTTATGATTTTAATTAAACTTGTGGTTAAGGTTTAGTTAATTGGCTTTATTTTTGTTTAAGGATTTTCATGGATTTTAAGGTTTTGATTTTTGGCTTTTAATTAGGGTTTTGTGATTTGAATTTGATTTTTAATTTTGGGACACAGGATTTAGGGTTTTGAATTTTAATTAGGATTTATGGTTTTAATTTAGGGTTTTTGTGTTTTAATTAGGGTTTATTGGTTTATTTAGGGTTTTTGGATTTTAAATTAGGGTTTATTGGTTTATTTAGAGTTTTTGGATTGATTAGGGTTTTGAATTTCAATTAATTAGGGTTTTTAATGGATTTTGACTTTTAATTAGGGTTTTCACTTAATTACTTGGATTTTAAATGGATTTAAGTGGATTTTATTTCATTTTGACTTGAATTAGGGTTTCTGAGTTTTTTAAATTTGATTTTGTCTGGTTTTTATTTTAATTAGGTCTGAGCGGACTAGTGTGGGCCTGAGTGGGTTTGTATGGGTTTAAGTGGGCCAAGGTTTTAGTGGTCGCAACCAGAGATTCATCCAAAGGAGCCTGCTGCCATGTGACTTCAAAATCGGGGTGTCTACACATGGCATGCTATTTATTCAGCTACCATAGTAGATGGGGCTATAAGTGTCTACTTCACACTTTTTCAAGATATAGCTCCTCTAGTTAACAAGTACATATAGCCTAAAGTGGATCTACGACTGTCTTAGCATCTTGCAAAATTAGAGTCAGAATACCCAATGATCTCCAGTTGATCCGATTTCCTGTACATAAGTGTGGAGTCTTTTGTTCTTTGCAAATACTGCATAACCCGTTTAATAGCTTTCCAGTGATCCATACCTTGATTGCTTAAGTATCTAGCTAACATGTCAACTATGTACATGAGATCCAGACACGTACAAACCTGAACATATATAAGACTTCCAACTGCCGAAGCATATGGAATCTTTTGCATTTTCTTATGTCCAAAATCATTCTTAGGACATTGTTTGAGACTAAACTTGTCTCTCTTAGCCACAAGGGTATTTCCTAGCTTGCACTCACTCACGACAAATCGTTTAAGGACTTTTTCCATTATAGTTCTTTTGAGATAATTCAAAAATACCTTGAGAATGATCTTGAAGTATTTGAATTCCTAATACAAAAGAAGCTTCACAAAGATCTTTCATCTCAAATTTGTTTGAGAGAAATTTCTTGGTCTCTATAAGTAAGTCAATATCATTAGTGAGAAGAAGTATGTCATCAACATATAAGACTAGAAAAATACATTACTCCCACTGAATTTATGGTAAACACAATCATCTACCAAATTCACCTCAAAATTGAACGAGATGACAACTTGATGACATTTGTGATACCATTGACAAGATGCTTACTTTAAATCATAAATGGACTTCTTAAGTTTGCAAACCATTTTATTTACATCATCTAATGCAAAGTGTTATGGTTGCACCATATAAATCATTTCATCAATGTCACCATTGAGTAACGTTGTTCTTACATCAATTTGGTGTAGCTCAAGGTCAAAATAAGTAACCAATGCTATAATAATCTGAAAAGAATTTTTCGATGAAATTAGAGAGAAAGTTTCTTTATAGTCAATGCCTTTCTTTTGAGTAAAATCTTTAACGACAAGACGAACCTTATATCTTTTCACATTGCCCTGCGAATCCCTCTTGGTCTTAATTATCCATTTGCAACCAATAGGTTTCGCACCTTTAGGCAATGAGACAAGATCTCAAACGTCATTGTCATTCATAGATTCATACTCATCATTCATGGCATCTATCCACTTTTGAGGATTAGAACTATTGATTGCTTGATGGACAATGATTGGATCATTATCCACCAAATCATTATTAGCTTGATGTTTTTGGAGAAATACGACATAATCAACTGATATCACACTTTTCTTCTCTTTAGTGAACCTCTTAAGTAGCATTGGTTCATAAGGAAGTTGAGTTTGTTCTTTTTGAATGAGAAGAGGATCAACAATGTCAAGTTCCAGATTTACCTCTTCAACAATGTCAGGAATTAATTCCTGATCATCGTCAATCGTAATTATAGGAAGAGAAATAAATTTTTCTTCAAAGACAATGTCTCTACTCTTATCTTCCCCTTCAAACTTTACTTTCTCATGGAACCTAGCATTACCCGTCTCATAGAATGATTTAGTAGTAGGATCATAAAACTTAAAACCCCTAGACTTTTCAGAATATCCAACAAAGTAGCAGCTAACGGTCTTTGAATCTAGTTTATTTTCATTAGGCTTGTAAGGCCTAATCTCAATTAAACAACCCCATACGTAAAAATACCTAATGTTGGGTTTCTTCCCAATCCATAATTCATAAAGAGTTTTAACCACTGCCTTAATCGGTAGTCTATTAAAAATAAAAGCTATAGTATTAAGTGCCTTGCTTCAGAGAGATTCTGGTAAGGCAGAATGAGTAATCATACTCCTTATCATATCCTTAAGTGTCCTATTACGCCTTTCAATAATACCAATCATGGCTGGAGAATCAGGTGTTGTGTATTGAGGAATAATACTACAATCTTCTAGGAAATTGGCAAACGGACCTGGGCATTGTTCACTAGATCTGTTATATCTACCATAGTACTCACCACCACAGTCAGATCTAACGGCTTTAATCGTTTTGTTGAATTGGTTTTTAACTTCAACCTTAAATTGTTTGAATACATCCAAGACCTGTAATTTTTCATGAATAAGATATAAGTAGCCATAACATGGATAGGTATCTATGAACATAATAAAGTATTGTTGATCATTCGAAAATATCATAGGGAATGGTCCACAAATGTCCGTATGTATTAGTTCTAAGGCATCTGAACATCTATTGGCACCTAATCCTCTAATATTAGTTTGCTTTCCTTTAATACACTTAATGCAAATGTAGCACTTGTAAAATTCATTTTTGTAATTATTTACATTTTATGAATTTATTCTTGGACAGGTGTCACTGTTCCGAGGCTCGTTGTGTGGTTTTGTGCTTTTGGGCTTAGGCCTCGCGGACTGGCTTCTATTTGCGTGCCCCTGTGCATTGTGGTATTGTGCGTGTGAGGCCTGGGTGTGGATCCACATGGGGCCCAGGTGTGGGTCCCGCGTTCGTGGGCTAGTGGTTGAGGCTGGCAGTTGGCCTCGTGGTTGTGGTGGGTGATTGGGTGTGTGTGGTGGACGACGAGGCAAGCAGTTAAGGGAGTATTGGTGTGCGCGTGGCTGACTGGTTGCGTGCACACGGCCACCTACTCCTTCTGCGTGGCTTTTTAAGCCCGGAGCCTTCGCCATGTACGACCCAAGCCTCCTCTTTTCCCTGCACATTCTCTCCGTCCCGAGCACGCCTTCTTTCTCTTCTCCTTCCACTCATTCTCTCTCTCTCCACTCACTCCCTTCCGTCTCACTCTCTCCCTCCCTTGTTTCTCTCCTCCCCTGCGATCTCCTCTTTGTTTGGTGTGCTTGAGGGTCGATGATGGTGTGCGGCGGCTCATGGTGGCGTGTGGAGCTTACATGGAGTGCTCTTGTGGCCGTGGTTGCGTCGTGGTCGCCGAAGTTGGCCGGAGAATCACCAGAGCTCATTTTCAGGTACGCATCTCCACTCCTTGTAATAGAGAGCATGAAAATGGTAGAAATATATTGGGTTGCATGAAATCTAGGTAAATTTACATTCCTAGAATTTATTGTGATTTTATGAGAATTTATGGGCATTTATGCCAGTGGTTGCATTTTGGATCCTTTTGACCCTTCTGCCTTTGCGATTTTATATCTTGATGCATGGTGAATGGATTTTAGTTTTGTTTGTTGAAATTTGGAGTAGACTTGAGGGTCTACATCTTATGTTTTATGCAAGATTTTTGGTATTTTTTTAGGGAGTCCGATCAAAGGTCTCAATTGGGGCGATTTCGGACTATAGGGTTTGGGCCGTTTTTTGTTTTTCACAGAATTCGGCATACCAAACCATTTCAGTATTCCGTTTTTCTGTCAGATTAGGTTCTCTAGTCAAAATTCAGTCGTCCAATTTTAGACAGTCGACCGAATTTGGCCTGAGTGTTGACCACTGACCTGATTCGGTCGACCGATCTAGATTGGCCTACCGAACAAGGGATTTTTGACATACCGAACTTGCTTTCGGCATGCCGAATCTCAGCCCAAATAAGTTTATAAAATCTGATTTCCGAGGGTTTTCTGTATTGGTTTGCTTTGTTGTGTTGAGAGGGATTATGGGTCGTTAGTGGTGGTTTCCTGGGACCCCTGATGCGCCATTTTGTCGAGGTTTTGGAAGAAATTTCAAAGATATAAAAATGGTCTTGGAAAATGGATTTGAAAGAAATAGTTGGCTTGTATTGGAAAATGTTTTCCTGGTTTTCTATATGCAGGCCGAGACAGTGTGGGACTGTGTCGTCGGGACTAGGGATTGTTACGACATTCTAGGGTGGTCAGGCGCGACTCCTTGGTTAAGGTCGGGGGCTGAGATACCTGAGGTTGAGAGGCGTCGGGTCCTAGAGGTATGAGTCTCCTTGACCGTCGTCTCAAGGCTAGGGTTGTGGTCCACGGGTTGAGGTGTCTTGTGGCATAACGGGGAGGTATGATACTTCCGTTGTCGCTGTGAGCATTGAGGCTCGGGTGTCGTTGAGTGTGGAGGTATGACACTCCCTCCTGAGCACCGTGTGTGGTGGACGTCGTGAGGAGCCAGACCCTGTGGTGGCTAGTGCGGGTGGGACACGTGCCCCGTAGCTGATAACGTCCTACGAGACAGGACAACCTTCCCAAGGAGGGGTTGGCTTTGTGAGGGTTCTCCAGGTAGGGAGAATCGCAGGACGGTGATCCCTCCTACATAGAGTGGCTTCATCGTGGCAGTGCAGAACGCCGTAGTCGCTCCTCGGTGGACTGCGTGTGGCTAGAGTTAGGTTGCTTGGCGCCTAGCTTCCCGACTCATTGTGTGTGGTTTTGGCCATTGAGGGTCTTTGCTTGTGGTTTTGGGCTAGTAGAGCCTGGTTGTGGTTTTGGATTGGTGTGGGCTTGGTTTGTGAGGTTTTGAGAAAATACTTTGCGAAAAAGAATTTAAAAGAAAAGTAATTATGATTTGTTTTCTGTAGTTTTCGTGAGGTACGTCCTGGGTGACTTTTCTCACTCATGCGTTTTTTTCCTTGTGTTTTTGGTTTATAGTTGTAGGCATGCAGAGGGTTAGCGTAGAGCATATAGTCTGGAGTCTCCTAACCGCACACATAGGTTCCTGGTAGTTAGATATTTACTATTCGGCTTTAATTTTCCCGTAATTTAATTTGTTTTAAATTATTGTAGAAAATGAGGGCGTTACAGCAAATTTGGAAATCTACTAAGTTAAGAGAAGGAAGAATTCCATCTGACACAAGCTTTTCTATTCTATGATTAGAAATATGTTCTAAACGCTTATGCCATAACAAAGCAGAATTGTCTCTTGATTTTCACTTCGTACCTCGAGATGTAGAATGCAAGGATTCATTATAAGAAGCTATTGTATCAAGTAAATATAAATTATCATTATTCACCAAGAATCAGTACCAATAAGATTAGAATTCTGAAAAAGATTTAATTTTCTATTTCCATGAAGACAAGAATAACCAAATTTGTCCAATACAGGAATAGAAATTAAATTCCGCCTAAGAGACGATACAATAAATGTCTTTCAAATCTAAAAAACAACCAATTCGTAACAACAATATAAAATGAGTAATAGCTTCCACTTCAACTTCATTGCCTTCACCCACAAAGATGTATATTTTGTCATCACTTGATGTCCGATAGCTTAGGCAACCCTGCATAGACACATTTATGTGAGTAGTAGCACCAGAATTTATCCACCAAGTGTGTTGAGGTACAGAAATAATAATAACTTCAAAACAAACCAAAGCAAAAGATGTACCTTTTTTAGCACAACATGCGTGACACTTGATACAATCATTCTTCTTGAGCTCACCCTTCTTGTAAAAATGGTAAGTAAGCTCAATCTGTCTTTGTTGCTTCTTGGGTGAAACCACCGTAGCTTCTTTAGGCTGTAATTTCCTTTTGCCTTTGTCTTAAGAGGTGGAGATTAGATGAGCACTCTCTATCTTATCTTATTTTAATCTTTCTTGCTCTTGCACACAATGAGAAATGGACTCATTAAGAGTCCATTTCTCTTTTTGGCAGTTATAACTAATCTTAAACTGATTGAATTGTTGAAGAAGAGAGATCAAAACTAAATGCACGAGTAAGTCTTCTGACAGCTCTAACTTAAGTGCTTTTAGTTTTGAAGCAATGTTAGACATCTAAAAAATGTATTCTCTTATGTTTCTCTTCGCCTTGTACCTTATAGAAATCAAATTTGTCAATGGCGTATTAATTTCCGCCTTTTCATTCTTGGCATATCATTTCTCAAGGTCATTGAGAAACTCTCTGGCAGTAGTCTCTTTGAACATAGCACCCCGAAAGATTTCTGAAATGATGTGCCTAATGATCGTTAGAATTAGCCTATTAGAACACTCCCATTTTTCATAAGTTTTCTTGTCCTTAGCCGAACTGTCGGACTCTAAAGTAAGGACGTGTTCCATCCTAAAGGCTAAATCGAGATCCATGCACCCAAATACTATCATGACATTCTCTATCCAATATTTGAAATTGACGTCATTAAGCATTGGAATTGAGTTAATGTTAGCACTAATGGAGGTAGATGTATTTACTGAATAAATTAAGAAATAATTTAAAAACCATGAGAATAGTCAGTCTAATATGAATCATTTTAATATTTAAGAATAATGAAACAAACAAATAAATTCAACTGATGGTGGGGCCTATTTCAAGATACCTAGTGCAACATCGATATTTAGTCTTTGGAAAAAATGTTAACTTGCATGTGGTATTTTTCATTGTAGTAATCAAATTCTGACCATTAGTCTTGTCAAGTAACAAAGCTTCCTTTGTGTCGACTAGTTATCGATATGGCACAACCATATAATTGTCACGAATTTATTACCACAGTTGTACTTGATATTCAGCCAAATAGTAATCTTCCTTTGGACCGATTACAATCTGCATGAATCTCAAGTATAGTAACATCTTTCTATCTCAAATAGACTAATTTAGGTAAGAGAGCCTACTTTGGTAGGATGTTGCTTTGATCAGGCTATTTTTAAATAGAAGACAATATATTATTAATCACCAATAATGAATTTATTTTATTCTAAAGTTCTTGGTCTAACTATTAATCATTAAGGCATGGTAATTGAAATTCAATTAACTTAAAGGAAAAATTAACTCTAACATAAACATTATGTTAACCATGCAACGACATTTTGAAAGAAATGTCAAAGTCCAAGGGCTTAACTGGAAAACTCCAAAAAACTCAGGACTAAATAAAAAAATATAAAGTTTTGTGGGTTTTCCAATAAATCATATATATCAGATGATTATCACAAAATAACAAGGGCTATTATGCAGTTATCACAAAATAACTAATTGGATAATGTAGACACCCCTATTTTGAGGTGACTCATAGATAAGCTTTCCAGATGTTGCTTTGGATGTGGCTAACCGTTGAACCAACCCTAAACCTATAGCAAGTCTGCAGCCCAACTAGAAATCTAGATAGGTAGGAGAGAGCACCTAGCTAGCACATTTACCTGGCACACCTAGCTAGCACACCTACCTAGCACACTTAGCTAGCACACCTAGCTAGCATACCTAGCTAGCACACTTACCTAGCACACCTAGCTGCACACCAACCAAGCGCACATGCCAGGCGCACATACCCGACGCACCTACCAGGTGCCCAGCCATTTCTCAGGCTGCTGGCTTTCCACCTCCCATGGCTGTTACCTCTACCAGCGAATAT
>JAMKQA010005726.1:0-12808 GCA_024699735.1 Posidonia australis
AAAAGGATAGATGGTTGGTCCTAGGCTATAAGGAACCAACGACTCGGATCACCACCGGATTAGAGGAGTCTCGAGAATAGGATGGATGTTTGGTCCTTAGGTATATTGAAAAGACGACTCGGATCACCACTGAATAAGAGGAGTCTCGAGAAAAGGATCGATGGTTGGTCCTAGGCTATAAGGAACGAACGACTCGGATCACCTCCGGATCAGAGGAGTCTCGAGAAAAGGATAGATGGTTGGTCCGATGCTATAAGGAACCAACGACTCGGATCACCTCTGAAACAGAGAAGTCTCGGGAAAAGGATAGATTGGTGGACCTAGGCTATAAGGAAGCAACGACTCGGATCTCCTCCAGATCAGAGGAGTCCTAAGAAATGGATGGATTGTTGGTCCTTGGCTATATGTAACCAATGACTCGTATCACCTCCAGATCCGAGGAGTCTCGAGAAAAGGATAGATGGTTGGTCCTAGGCTATAAGGAACCAACGACTTGGATCACCTCCGGATCAGAGGAATCTCAAGTACAGGATAGATGGTTGGCCCAAGGCTATCAGGAACCAGCGACTCATATCACCTCTTGATCAAAGGAATCTCGAGAAGAGGATAGATGGTAGGTCCAAGGCTTTATGGAACCAACGACTCGGACCTCCTCCGGATTAGAGGTGTCTCGAGAAAAGGATGGATGGTTGGTCCTAGGCTATAAGGAACCAACGACTCGGATCACCTCCAGATCAGAGGAGTCTCGAGAAAAGGATTGATGGTAGGTCCTAGGCTATAGGGAACCAACGACTCGGATGACCTCCGAAACAGAGGTGACTCGGGAAAAGGATAGGTGGTTGGTCCTAGGCTATATGGAACCAACGACTCGGATCTCCTCCAGATCGGAGTTGTCTTGAGAAAACGATGGATGTTTGGTAATTGGCTATTAGTAACCAATGACTCGGATCACCTCCAGATCCGAGGAGTCTCGAGAAAAGGATAGATGGTTGCTCCTAGGCTATAAGGAACCAACGACATGGATCACCTCCGGAACAGAGGAATCTCGAGTATAGGATGGATGGTTGGCCCAAGGCTATAAGGAACCAACGACTCAGATCACCTTCGGATCAGAGGAGTCTCGAGAAGAGGATGGATGGTTGGTCCTAGGCTATATGGAACCAACGACTCGGATCACCTCCGGATCAGAGGAGTCTCGACAAATGGATAGATGGTTGGTCCGAGGCTGTAAGGAACCTACGACTCAGATCACCACAGGATCGGAGGAGTCTCGAGAAATGGATTGATGGCTGGTCCTAGGCTATGAGGAACCAACGACTCGGATCTCCTCCGGATCAGCGATGTCTCGAGAAATAGATAGATGGTTGGTCCTAGGTTATAAGGAATCAACGACCCGGATCCCCTCCAGATCAGAGGAGTCTCAGGAAATGGATAGTTGGTTTGTCCTAGGCTATAAGGAACCAACGACTCGGATCACCTCCGGATCAGAGGAGTCTCGAGAAAAGCATTGATGGTTGGTCCTAGGCTATAAGTAACCAACTACTTGGATCACCTCCGGATCAGAGGAATCTTGAGTACAGGATAGATGGTTGGTCCAAGGCTATAAGGATCCAAAGACTCGGATCACCTACGGATTAGAGGAGTCTCGAGAAAAGGATAGATGGTTGGTCCTAGGCTATAAAGAACCAACGACTTGGATCACCTCCGGATTAGAGGAGTCTCAAGAATAGGATGGATGGTTGGTCCTTGGGTATATTGAAATGACGACTCGGATCACCACTGAATCAGAGGAGTCTCGAGAAAAGGATGGATGGTTGGTCCTAGGCTATAAGGAACGAACGACTCGGATCACCTCCAGATCAGAGGTGTCACGAGAAATGGATGGATGGTTGGTCCTAGGCAATAAGAAACCAACGACTCGGATCACCTCCGGATCAGAGGAGTCTCGAGAAAAGGATTGATGGTTGGTCCTAGGCTATAAGTAACCAACGACTTGGATCACATCCGGATCAGAGGAATCTTGAGTACAGGATAGATGGTTGGTCAAAGGCTATAAGGATCCAAAGACTCGGATCACCACTGAATCAGAGGAGTCTCGAGAAAAGGATGGATGGTTGGTCCTAGGTTATAAGGAACGAACGACTCGGAACACCTCCGGATCAGAGGAGTCTCGAGAAAAGGATAGATGGTTGGTCCAATGCTATAAGGAACCAACGACTCATATCACCTTTGAAACAGAGAAGTCTCGGGAAAAGGATAGATTGATGGACCTAGGCTATAAGGAAGCAACGACTCGGATCTCCTCCAGATCGGAGGAGTCCTGAGAAAAGGATGGATGGTTGGTCCTTGGCTATTAGTAACCAATGACTCGTATCACCACCAGATCCGAGGAGTCTCGAGAAAAGGATAGATGGTTGGTCCTACGCTATAAGGAACCAACGACTTGGATCACCTCCGGATCAGAGAAATCTCAAGTACAGGATAGATGGTTGGCCCAAGGCTATCAGGAACCAACGACTCAGATCACCTCCGGATCAAAGGAATCTCGAGAAGAGGATGGATGGTTGGTCCTAGGCTTTAAGGAACCAATGACTCGGACCACCTCCGGATTAGAGGTGTCTCGAGAAAAGGATGGATGGTTGGTCCTACGCTATAACGAACCAACGACTCGGATCACCTCCAGATCAGAGGAGTCTCGAGAAAAGGATAGATTGTTGGTCCTAGGCTATAGGGAACCAACGACTCGGATGACCTCCGAAATAGAGGTGACTCGGGAAAAGGATAGATGGTTGGTCCTAGGCTATATGGAACCAATGACTCGGATCTCCTCCAGATCGGAGTAGTCTTGAGAAAAGGATGGATGGTTGGTCCTTAGCTATAAGTAACCAACGACTCGGATCACCTCCAGATCTGAGGAGTCTCGTGAAAAGGATAGATGGTTACTCCTAGGCTATAACGAACCAACGACATGGATCACCTCCAGATCAGAGGAATCTCGAGTACAGGATGGATGGTTGTCCCAAGGCTATAAGGAACCAACGACTCAGATCACCTTCAGATCAGAGGAGTCTCGAGAAGAGGATGGATGGTTGGTCCTAGGCTATATGGAACCAACGACTCGGATCACCTCCGGATCGGAGGAGTCTCGACAAATGGATAGATGGTTGGTCCGAGGCTGTAAGGAACCAACGACTCAGATCACCACCGGATCAGAGGAGTCTCGAGAAATGGATAGATGGCAGGTCCTAGGCTATGAGGAACCAACGACTCGGATCTCCTCCAGATCAGCGGTGTCTCGAGAAATGGATAGATGGTTGGTCCTTGGTTATAAGGAATCAACGACCCGGATCCCCTCCAGATCAGAGGTGTCTCAGGAAATTGATAGATGATTTGTCCTAGGCTATAAGGAACCAACGATTCGGATATCCATCGGATTAGTGGTGTCCCGACAAAAGGATGGATGGTTGGTCCTAGGCTTTAAGGAACCAACAACTCGGATCACCTCTGGATTTGAGTAGGCTCGAGAAAAGGATGGATGGTTTGTCCTAGGCTGTGAGGAACCAACGACTCGGATCTCCTCCGGATCAGCGGTGTCTCGAGAAATGGATAGATGGTTGGTCCTAGGTTATAAGGAATCAACGACCCGGATCCCCTCTAGATGAGAGGTGTCTCAGGAAATTGATAGATGATTTGTCCTAGGCTATAAGGAACCAACGACTCGGATATCCATCGGATTAGTGGTGTCCCGACAAAAGGATGGATGGTTGGTCCTAGGCTTTAAGGAACCAACAACTCGGATCACCTCCGGATTTGAGGAGTCTCGAGAAAAGGATGGATGGTTTGTCCTAAGCTGTGAGGAACCAACGACTCGGATCACCTCTGGATCAGAGGAGTCTCGAGAAATGGATAGATTGTTGGTCGTAGGCGATAAGGAACCAACGACTCGGATCACCACCGGATCAGAGGAGTCTCGAGAAACAGATAGATGGTTGGTCGTAGGCTATAAGGAACCAACGACTCGGATCTCCTCTAGATCGGAGGAGTCTTGAGAAAAGGATGGAGGGTTGGTCCTTGGCTATAAGTAACCAACGACTTGGATCACCTCTGGATCCGAGGAGTCTCGAGAAAAGGATAGATGGTTGGTCCTAGGCTATATGGAACCAACGACTTGGATCACCTCCGGATCAGAGGAATCTCGAGTACTGGATAGATGGTGGGTCCTAGGCTATTAGGAACCAAAGACTCGGATCACCTACGGATTAGAGGAGTCTCGAGAAAAGGATAGATGGTTGGTCCTAGTCTATAAGGAACCAACGACTCGGATCACCTCCGGATCAGAGGAGTCTCGAGAATAGGATGGATGGTTGGTCCTTGGGTATATTGAAAAGTCGACTCGGATCACCACCAGATCAGAGGAGTCTCGAGAAAAGGATAGATGGTTGGTCCTAGGTTATAAGGAACCAACGACTCGGATCACCTACGGATCAGAGGAGTCTCGAGAAAAGGATAGATGGTTGTCCTAGGCTGTAAGGAACGAACGACTCGGTCTCCTCCGGATCAGAAGTGTCTCGAGAACTAGATAGATGGTTGGTCCTAGGTTATAAGGAACCGACGACTAGGATCCCCTCCGGATCAGAGGAGTCTCAGGAAAAGGATAGACGGTTTGTCCTGGGCTATAGGGAACCAACGACTCAGTTCTCCATCGGATCAGAGGAGTCTCGACAAAAGGATGGATGGTTGGTCCTAGGCTTTAAGGAACCAACGACTAGGATCACCACCGGATCAGAGGTGTCTCGAGAAAAGGATGAATGGTTGGTCCTTGGCTATAATGAACCAACGACTCAGATCACCTCCGAAGCAGAGGAGTCTCGGGAAAAGGATAGATGGTTGGTCCTAGGTTATAAGGAACCAACGACTCGGATCTCCTCCAAATCGGAGGAGTCCAGATAAAAGGATGGATGGTAGGTCCTTGGCTATAAGTAACCAACGACTCGGATCACCTCCAGATCCGAGGAGTCCCGAGAAAAGGATAGATGGTTGGTACTTAGCTATAAGGAACAAGGACTTGGATCACCTCCAGATCAGAGGAATCTCGAGTACAGGATAGATGGTTGGCCCTTGGCTATAAGGAACCAACGACTCAGATCACCTCCGGATCGGAGGAGTCTCGAGAAGAGGATGGATGGTTGTTCCTAGCCTTTAAGGAACCAATGACTCGGATCACCTCCGGATAAGAGGTGTCTCGAGAAAAGGATGGAAGGTTGGTCCTAGGTTATAAGGAACCAACGACTCGAATCACCTCGAGATCCGAGGAGTCTTGAGAAAAGGATAGATGGTTGGTCCTAGGCTATAGGGAACCAATGACTCGGATCACCTCTGAAACCGAGGAGTCTCGGGAAAAGGATGGATGGTTGGTCCTAGGCTATAAGGAACCAACGACTCGGATCTCCTCAAGATCGAAGGAGTCTTGAGAAAAGGATGGATGGTTGGTCCTTGGCTATAAGTTACCAACGACTCGGATCACGTCCAGATCTGAGGAGTCTCGAGAAAACGATAGATGGTTGGTCCTAGGCTATAAGGAACCAACGACTTGGATCACCTCCGGATCAGTGGAATCTCGAGTACAGGATAGATGGTTGGCCCAAGGCTATATGGAACCAACGACACAGATCACCTCCGGATCAGAGGAGTCTCGAGAAGAGGATGGATGGTTGGTCCGAGGCTATACGGAACCAGCGACTTGGATCACCTTCGGACCAGAGGAATCTCGAGAAAGGGATTTTTGGTTGGTCCTAGGCTATAAGGAACCAACGACTCGGATCACCTCCGGATCAGAGGAGTCCCGAGAAATGCATAGACGGTTGGTCCTTGGCTGTAAGGAACCAACGACTCGGATCACCTACAGATCAGAGGAGTCTCGAGAAAAGGATATATGGTTGGTCCCAGGCGATAAGGAACCAACATCTTGGATCACATCCAGATCAGAGGAGTCTGAGGAAATGGATAGATGGTTCGTCCAAGGCTATAAGGAACCAACGACTCGGAACTCCATCGGATCAGAGGAGTCCTGACAAAAGGATTGATGGTTGGTCCTAGGCTTTAAGGAACCAACGACTCGGATCACCTCCGGATCAGAGGAGTCTCGAGAAAAGGATGGATGGCTGGTCCTAGGCTATAAGGAACCAACGACTCGGATCACCTCCGGATCAGAGGAGTCTCGAGAAACGGATAGATTGTTGGACCAAGGCTATAAGGATCCAACGAGTCGGATCACCTCCGGATGAGAGGAGTCTCGGTAAAAGGATAGATGGTTGGTCCTAGGCTATATGGAACCAACGACTCGGATCTCCTCCAAATCGGAGGAGTCGTGAGAAAAGGATGGATGGTTGGTCCTTGGCTATAAGTAACCAACGACTCGGATCACCTCTGGATCCGAGGAGTCTCGAGAAACGGATAGATGGTTGCTCCTAGGCTATAAGGAACCAACGACTTGGATCACCTCCGGATCAGAGGAATCTCGAGTACAGGATAGATGGTTGGTCCTAGGCTATAAGGAACCAACGACTCGGATAACCAACGGATCAGAGGAGTCTCGAGAAAAGGATAGATGGTTTGTCCTAGGCTATAAGGAACCAACGACTCGGATCTCCTCTGGATCAGAGGTGTCTCGTGAAATGGATAGATGGTTGGTCCTAGGTTATATGGAACCAACGACTCGGATCCCCTCCAGATCAGAGGATTCTCTGGAAATGGATAGATGGTTCGTCCAAGGCTATAAGGAATCAACGACTCGGATCTCCATCGGATCAGAGGAGTCTCGACAAAAGGATGGATGGTTTGTCCTAGGCTTTAAGGAACCAACGACTCGGATCACCTCCGGATCATGGGTGTCTCAAGAAAAAGATGGATGGTTGGTCCTTCGCTATAAGAAACCAACGACTCGGATCACCTCCGGATCAAAGGAGTCTCGAGAAAAGGATAGATGGTTGGTCCTAGGCTATAATTAACCAACGACTCGGATCACCTCCGGATCAGATGTGTCTCAAGAAATGGATAGATGGTTGGTCCTTGGTTATAAGGAATCAACGACTCGGTACCCCTCCGAATCAGAGGAGTCTCAGGAAAAGGATAGATGGTTTGTCCAAGGCTATATGGAACCAACGACCCTGATCTCCATCGGATCAGAGGAGTCTCGACGAAAGGATGGATGGTTGGTCCTTGGCTTTAAGGAACCAATGACACGGATCACCTCTGGATCAGAGGTGTCTCGAAAAAAGGATGGATGGTTGGTCCTTGGCTATAAGAAACCAACAACTCGGATCACCTCCGTATCAGAGGAGTCTCGAGAAAAGGATAGATGGTTGGTCCTAGGCTATAAGGAACCAACGACTCAGATCACCTCTGAAACAGAGGAGTCTCGGGAAATTGATTTATGGTTGGTCCTAGGCTATAGGGAACCAACGACGCGGATCTCCTCCAGATCGAAGGAGTCTAGAGGAAACGACGGATGGTTGGTCCTTGGCTATATGTAACCAACGACTCGGATCACCACCAGATCCGAGGAGTCTTGAGAAACGGATAGATGGTAGGTCCTAGGCTATACAGAACCAACGTCTCGGATCTCCTCTAGATCAGAGGAGTCTCGAGAAAGGATAGATGGTTGGTCCTAGGCTATAAGGAACCAACGACTCGGATCACCCCTGAGTCAGAGGAGTCTCGAGAATAGGATGGATGGTTGGTCCTTGGCTATAAAGAAGAAACGACTCGGATCACCTCCGGATCAGAGGAGTCTCAAGAAAGGATTGATGGTTGGTTCTAGGCTATTTGTAACCAACTACTCAGATCACCTTCGGATCAGTGGAGTCTCGAGAAAAGGATAGTTGTTTGGTCCCTGGCTATAAGGAACCAACGGCTCGGATCACCTCCGGATTAGAGGAGTCTCGAGAAAAGGATAGATGGTTGGTCCTAGGCTATATGGAAGCAACAACTCGGATCACCTCCTTATCAGAGGAGTCTCGAGAAAAGGATGGATGGTTGGTCCTAGGCTATAAGGAACCAACGACTCAGAACACCTCTGGATCAGAGGAGTCTCGAGAAATGGATAGATGGTTGGTCCACGGCTACAAGGAACCTACGACTCAAACACCTCCGGATCTGAGGAGTCTCGGGAAATGGATAGATGGTTGGTCCTAGGCTTTTAGGAACCAACGACTCAGATCTCCTCCAGATCCGAAGAGTCTCGCGAAAAGGATGGATGGTTGGTCCTTAGCTATAAGTAACCAACGACTCGGATCACCTCCGTATCAAAGGAGTCTCGAGAATAGGATGGATGGTTGGTCATAGGGTATAAAGAAAAAACGACTCGGATCACCATCATATCTGAGAAGTCTCAAGAAAAGGATAGATGGTTGGTCCTAGGCTATAAGGAACCAACGACTCGGATCACCCCCGAGTCAGAGGAGTCTCGAGAATAGGATGGATGGTTGGTCCTTGGCTATAAAGAAGAAACGACTCGGATCACCTCTGGATCAGAGGAGTCTCAAGAAAGGATAGATGGTTGGTTCTAGTCTATTTGTAACCAACGACTCGGATCACCTCCGGATCAGTGGAGTCTCGAGAAAAGGATAGATGGTTGGTCCCTGGCTATAAGGAACCAACGACTCAGAACACCTCTGGATTAGAGGAGTCTCGAGAAATGGATAGATGGTGGGTCCACGGCTACAAGGAACCTACGACTCAAAAACCTCCGGATCTGAGGAGTCTCGGGAAATGGATAGATGGTTGGTCCTAGGCTTTTAGGAACCAACGACTCGGATCTCCTCTAGATCAGAAAAGTCTCGCGAAAAGGATGGATGGTAGGTCCTTGGCTATAAGTAACCAACGACTCGGATCACCTCCGTATCAAAGGAGTCTCGAGAATAGGATGGATGGTTAGTCATAGGGTATAAAGAAAAAACGACTCGGATCACCATCATATCAGAGGAGTCTCAAGAAAAGGATAGATGGTTGGTCCTAGCCTATAAGGAACCAACGACTCGGATCACCTACGGATCAGAGGAGTCTCGAGAAAAGGATAGATGGTTGGTCCTATGCTATAAGGAACCAACGACTCGGAACTCCTCCGGATCAGAGGCGTCTCAAGAAATGGATAGATGGTTGGTCCTAGGTTATAAGGAACCAATGACTCGGATCCCGTTCGAATCAGAGGACTCTTAGGAAATGGATTGATGGTTTCACCTAGGCTATAAGGAACCAATGACTGGGATCTCCATCGGATCAGAGGTGTCTCGAGAAAAGGATGGATGGTTGGTCCTAGGCTATATGGAACCAACGACTCGGATCACCTTCGGATCAGAGGAGTCACGGGAAATGGATAGATGGTTGGTCCTAGGCTATATGAAACCAACGACTCCGATCTCCTCCAAATCGGAGGAGTCTTAAGAAAAGGATGGATGGTTGGTCCTTGGCTATAAGTAACCAACGACTCGGATCACCACCATATCCGAGGAGTCTAGAGAAAAGGATAGATGGTTGGTCCTACGCTATAAGGAACCAACGACTTGGATCACCTCTAGATCAGAGGAATCTCGAGTACAGGATAGATGGTTGGCCCAATCCTATAAGGAACCAACGACTCAGATCACCTCCGGATCAGAGGAGTCACGAGAAGAGGATGGATGGCTGGACCTAGGCTATAAGGAACCAGCGACTTGGATCACCACCGGATCAGAGGAATCTCGAGAAAGGGATTATTGGTTGGTCCTAGGCTGTAAGGAACCAACGACTCGGATCACCTCTGGATCAGAGGAGTCTCAAGAAATGAATAGATGGTTGGTCCTAGGCTGTAAGGAACCAACGACTTGGATCACCTCTGGATCAAAGGAGTCTCGAGAAAAGGATAGATGGTTGGTCCATGGCAATATGGAACCAATGACTCCGATCACCTCCAGATTAAACGAATCTCGAGAAAAGGATAGATGGTTGGTCCTAGGATAAAAGAAACCAATGTCTCAAATCCCCTCCGGATCAGAAGAGTCTCGAGAAACGGTTGGATGGTTGGTCCCAGGCTATATGGAACAAACGACTTGGATCACCTCCGGATCAGAGGAGTCTCGAGAAAAGGATTGATGGTTGGTCCTAGGCTATAAGGAACCAACGACTCGGATCACCCCCAGATCAAAGGAGTCTCGAGAATTGGATGGATGGTTAGTCCTTGGCTATAAAGAAGAAACGACTCCGATCTCCTCCGGATCGGAGGAATCTTAAGAAAGGATTGATGGTTGGTTCTAGGCTATTTGGAACCAACGACTCGGATCACCTCCGGATCAAATGAGTCTCGAGAAAAGGATAGATGGTTGGTCCCTGGCTATAAGGAACCAACGACTCGGATCTCCTTCGGATCAGAGGTGTCTCGAGAAATGGATAGATGGTTGGTCCTTGGCTATATGGAACAAACGACTCGGATCCCCTCCGGATCGGCGGAGTCTCACGAAAAGGATAGATGGTAAGTCCTAGGCTATAAGGAACCAACGACTCAGATCTCCTTCGGATCAGATGAGTCTCGACAAAAGGATGGATGGATGGTCCTAGGCTATAAGGGACCAACGACTCGGATCACCTCCGGATTTGAGGAGTCTCGAGAAAAGGATAGATGGTAGGTCCTTGGCTATAAGGAACCAATGACTCGATCACCTCCGGATCAGAGGAATCTCGAAGAAAAGGATAGATGGTTGGTCCTATGCTATATGGAACCAACGACTCGGATCTCCTACGGATCCGAGGAGTCTCGAGAAAAAGATGGATGGTTGGTCCTAGGCAATAAGGAACCTACGACTATGATCACCTCCGTATCAGAGGAGTCTAGAGAATAGGATGGATGGTTGGTCCTAGGCTATAAGGAACCAATAACTCGGATCACCTCTGGATTAGAGGAGTCTCGAGAAATGGATAGATGTTTGATCCTAGGCTATAAGGAACCAACGACTCGGAACACCTTCGGATCTGAGGAGTCTCGGGAAAAGGATAGATGGTTGGTTCTAGGCTATAAGGAACCAACGACTCGGATCTCCTCCAGATCAGAGGAGTCTCGTGAAAAGGATCGATGTTTGGTCCTTGGCTATAAGTAACCAACGACTCGGATCACCTCCGAATTAGAGGAGTCTCGAGAAAAGGATAGATGGTTGGTCCTAGGCTATAAGGAACCAACAACTCGGATCACCTCCGGATCAGAAGAGTCTCGAGAAAAGGATAAATGGTTGGTCCTAGGCTATAGGGAACCAACGACTCGGAACACCTCCAGATCAGAGGAGTCTCGGGAAATGGATAGATGGTTGGTCCTAGTCTATAAGGAACTAATGACTTGGATCTTCTCCAGATCAGTGGAGTCTCGAGAAAAGGATGGATGGTTGGTCCTTGTCTATAAGTAACCAACGACTCGGATCACCTCCAGATCCGAGGAGTCTCGAGAAAAGGATAGTTGGTTGGTCCTTGGCTTTAAGGAACCAACGACTTGGATCACCTCCGGATATGTGGAATCTTGAGTACAGGATAGATGGTTGGTCCAAGGCTATACGGAACCAACGACTCCAATCACCTTCGGATCAGAGGAGTCCCGAGAAGAGGATGGATGGTTGGTCCTTGGCTATAAGGAGCCAACGACTTGGATCACCTCCGGATCAGAGGAATCTCGAGAAATGGATTGATGGTTGGTCCTAGGCTATAAGGAATCAATGACTCGGATCACCTCCGGATCAGAGGAGCCTCCAGAAAAGGATGGATGGTTGGTCCTTTGCTTTAAGTAACCAACGACTCAGATCACCTCCGGATCGGAGGAGTCTCGAGAAAAGGATGGATGGTTTGTCCTAGGCTATAAGGAACCAACGACTCGGATCACCTATGGATCAGAGGAGTGTCGAGAAAAGGATAGTTGGTTGGTCCTAGGCTATAATGAACCAACGACTCGAATCACCTCTAGATCAGTGGAGTCTGAAGAATAGGATGGATGTTTGGTCCTTGGGTATAAAGAAAAGACGACTCGGATCACCTCCGGATCAGAGGAGTTTCGAGAAAAGGATAGATGGTTGGTCCTTGGCTATAAGGAACCAACCACTCGGATCACCCCTGGATCGGAGGAGTCTCGAGAATAGGATGGATGGTTGGTTTTGTAGGATCGAATAGCTCCTCTAGAGGGGGGGTGAATTGAGAATTAACACTTTTTTTTTAATTACTTCATCTACTTTTTAGAGATTAATGAAAATTGCATACAAAGGATATTATTTAACAGATATAATCAAGCTTAACTACTTATGCAATTTATATAACATACAAGAAGAGGATGAGAGCAAATGATATAGATGAGAAATTTATAGTGGTTCGGCAGCCCCGCCTAGTCCACTCCTCAAGACCCTCTTGAGATTTTTCCCTTATTAAAATAAGATAACGAACTTACTTGTTGGCTACACCACCAACGCTTGCTTGCTCATCCCACTTCTCAATCCCTGAGAAGCTAGAGCCCTTTGCTTTAATGCTTATACAGAAATTAGCACTATCCCGCTCACAGAGAATGATAACAACAGGAGTTACGCAACAAAATCTCGTGAGGAGAATGGAAATGAAAGCAATGCACACTATTACAACTTTTTCTCAATGATAGCTCAATGTTTCTCAATGGATGCTTTTCCAAGGCTGGTACGGGGTCCTATTTATAGCCAACGGATCGCCTCGATCTGTGTCTAACGACTATAAAACGGTCGCAAACAGCTAGTTGAACGGTATACCGTTTTGACCACGGTATGCCGGAAAAGCTCTT
>JAMKQA010005727.1:0-11191 GCA_024699735.1 Posidonia australis
GACACCTGAGCCTCTTCTTTTCCTTTTCTTTCTTTCTGGACCAAGGGTATGCCCTTGTGGACGTATTTTGTTCTTTTTTCTGCACATGTACTTGATATTCATCAGTAATCAAGAGCGATACCTTTCTGGCCTTGAGAATTCGATTAAGTTGTTATAAAATTATGTTATTTGTGCAAACTTAGTTATTGTTCAATGTTAAAGATGAGGTGGAGGGAATTAGTCTTGGCCTCAACTAAAGAGATGGAAGATCAGATCCCAGTAGATGTCGATTATGAGTCATCTATGGATACTCTGAAGACTGTCGTCGAGGCAGTGTTCTTTGAGAAAATGCACTCAAGCCGTGAGACACGCTTGAATAGGACGTCAACGCCAACACCGAGTGAGTCAATTGTTGCATCATAGGCCAGACTAATTCTAGTTTCCCTACTTACTAAGTTTTCACTTACATGTAGGGTACATAGCACCACTATGGTTCTAATACTTTTTTTTTGTCTTTTCTGGGTTTTACATTTTGTTTGGTTTTTTTATTTTCTATTTTTTATTTTTCTAATTTTCTTTTTTTTTTTGGTTTTTTATGATTTTCTATTTTTTTGGTTTTTTTATTTTTTTGGTTTTTGTTTTTTTTCAATTGGGGAAGGATGAGTACCTATTTCTAGCCTTAGCCTGGGGGTTTGCCTTAGGCATTCTATCTTGCACGTTACAATCGTGGGCATGTCTCTTGTGTCATGTTTGCACCTTTTAGAGACTTTGTTCCATGCCTTAAGCCTTACCAGTTTGCCACTCTTTAACCTATTTGGTCTTTGAATGCCCAGGGCTACTTATTCCTTGCTTGGGTGTGAAAGAGGTTGGGGGTGGCTCAATGTTCAACAAGCTCTCGACGTTGGCTTTAGTTCTAGTCTCGCTCGGTGGTGGTTGGCCCTAATGCACATTTATCATTCTCGGGATTTTCTTTCTTTCTTGATTTTTGGCTTTTCCTTCTCCTGCTCTTTTCTTTTCTTTTCTTTCTTTTCTTTTGGGGTTTTCCTCTCTTGTTGCCTTCTTGGACTTATGCTATGACAACACACTTACTAGGTCTTCTTCTCACCTTGTTTTGAGTACCCACCCATCACTGTCTTTCGGACTTATGCTATCATGACGTACTCAATTTTTGTGCACTCCCCTCTTCTATGCGCTTTTCTAAGTTTATTTGTTTTGGTGTGCTCATCCATCACTGTCCTCTCAAACTTATGTTAGGATGCCATGCATCACAGGGTGAGTTGGTTTTATGATTTCTCTAAGCTCTGAGCTTGCCTTTTTCTTGCCTCCCCATGAATTGGATGTGCAGACATAGGACAAAGTATAGGTCACCCTAAGCATTCATCTTCCTATAGGCTTTGGACATGACCTTCCTTTCAACTTAAAGTTAAGACCTAGGTCTCCTTTAGGTGTTGGCATGCTGATCAAGGGTAGTACTTTTTCAAGTGTATTGCATTTCAGGAATTGGCAGATCTATCCCATTTTGGGATAATCGATAAGCATTACCCAGAAATGCAGCTACCAAGACGTAAGGCCCTTCCCAGTTTAGGTTCAGCTTTCCCTTCAGATGTGGCTTATTGATAGGTAGCTCCTACTTGTTTATCAAATCACTTATGTTAAATTTATGTTCAATTACCTTTTCTGATAAGTCCAAGTTATTTTTTGCTAGTAGACATGTACATGCTCAGCAGCTGTGAGCCGCTTCTCATCGAGGAGTTCCAAGTGGAGTAATAATGCTTGCCTTTTTTCCTCAACAAATATTCTTGCATCAACTTGAATTCTTAATGAGGGGATCAAGATTTCATATGGAACTACGGCTTCCATTCTAAAGGTCAAGACATAGGGTGTTTGGCCCGTTGCCATCCTTATGGCAGTGCGATAAGCTCATAGTGCATTTACTAATTTATCTATTCAATCTGATCCCTTGGCATCTTCTATCATCCTTTTAATGATTTTAATTAGGGTTTTATTAGTAACTTCCACTTGGCCATTTCCTTGTAGATAATAAGGAGAAGAGTGGTGTAGAGTGATACTGAAATTTTTGCACATTCTAATAAACTCCTCTAAGATGAAGATTGTCCTGTTATCTACTTCCAAGGCTTTAGGAACCCTAATCCTGGAGATGATGTTTCTTTGGACAAGTCGACATGAGTTGTGGCTTTGATATTCGCTAACACTTCTGCTTCGACCTATTTGGTGATGTACTTTGTTGTAGTGAGAATGAAGGTACTTCCCTTTCCTTGTTGGATTGGTCCGACCACATCGAAGGCCCACATAAAGAAAGGCCAGGGTGCTGACATTGCATGGAGTGCTAAGGCTGGAGCATGGGTCTTGTTGGCATGCAGTTGAAAGCTCTTTCATCGTTTGACTTTAGTCGCATAGTGAGCCTCCATTGTAGGTTAGTAGTATCCTATTCTGATGATTATCTTGGCACTAGCCTAGGAGTTGATATAGCCACCGCAAGCTCCTTCATGTATTTTCTTGAGGACTTTAGCTACTTCTGATGCACCCACACATCGGAGTTTGATGCCTAGCGGCGTTCTTTGAAAAAGTGTGTTAGCTCTCGTATAGTATCTGGTAGCTAGTCTCCTCAAGGCTTCTTTATCTTTGGAAGTAGCAAAAGGCGAGATGGTGCCATCTTGAATGCAGTTCATGATGTCATAATACTATCAGTTCCCATCATCAATTTCGGTAGTCTCTTGATAGCAAACCTCGATGTGCAGCATGTTCTCTTGACTTGACTTCTTGAAGTTCTTGAGCACATTCTGTAGCTGACTCCACTGTTGGTGAGTTGACCTTCTGCACTATAATGGTTTGTTCGTTGCCTTCAAAGTGGAAAGGGAATGATGATGCGATTGAAGCCAGAGAGTCTGCCAAGTTGTTATTACTTTTTAGCGCATGCACGTATACTACCCTATCAAATTTCTTCAGTAAGGCGCGTACTAAGTTGTGATACTCCTAGATCCTTAGTGAGGGTTTTATACTTGTTGAGGACCTACCAGATGACAAGCTATAAATCCCCTACCACCTTCAATCTTCTTGCCCCTAGATCGAGAGCCATTCGTAGCCCGAAGATGTGAGCCTCATATTCTGCTATACTGTTGCTTGCTGAGAACTTAGTTGTACGATGATAGCAATGGTGATGCCTTCTGGAGTGAAGAGCATTGCCCCTATTCCGACACCTTACAAATTGAGCGCCTCGTCGAAGTGTGGAGTCCATTCTCTGACTAGCAGGGGATGCTACTGATTACGGGGATTTCTTCATCTAGAAAGTTAATTGAGACTGGTTGGTACTCTAATAGGGGTAGTCTGACAAGCTAATCTGCGATTACCTTCCCCTTGACTGCCTTCTACGTGACGAATTGTAAGTCGAACTCCGTGAGTAGCATTAGCCATCGTGCTAGTCTTTCGGACAACGTGGGCTTCTTGAACATGTACTTAATGGGGTCCATCTTGGCTATGTAATATACTTTGTGCACTAGAAAGTAGTGTCTGGGCTTTTGAGAGACCCAAACTAGTGCTAGGTAATGTTTCTAGATCTTGGAGTATTTCTTGTTGTATTCCACGAACATTCTACTTAAGTAGTAGACAACTTTTTCCTTCCTTCCTGTTTCATTGTGTTGTGCTAGAACGACGTCCACTGAATTTTTTGTAACCACCAGATAGAGCAAGATTGGTCATTTGGGAATTGGTACTGTTAACACTAGAGGGTTGAGGAGGTAGAGCATTAGGTCGTCGAATGTTTTTTGATAGGCCTTATCCCATTTGAACTTCGTACTGCTTTTTTGTAGCTTATAGAAGGGTCTTCACATCTTTGCATGTTGGGAGATGAATCTTTGGATGAATTGTAGCCTTCTTATAAGTCCCTTGAGCTCATTGAAGTTATTCAAAGGTGGAACTTTTGTGATTGCTTTGGCCTTCACTAGGTCTACCTCTATTCCCCTCTTGCTTACTATGAACCCAAGCATCTTTCCCATGGTAACTCTAAATGCACACTTCTTAGGATTCATCCTAAGGTTGTATTGGTCTGCCCTCTAAAGTACTCTTTCTATAGCTTCGAAGTGTCCTTATCTTGTCTTTGATTTCACCAATAGGTCATCCACATAGCACCCCATGCAATCATGCATCATGTTGTGAAAGATTGCCATCATGGCCTTTTGGTAGGTAGCTCCAGCATTCTTCAGTCTGAAGGGCATGGCAACGTAATAGTAAGTTTCTCATGGAGTCATGAATGAGGTCTTCTCTTGATCTTCCTTTGCGAGCTTGATCTGGTTGTAGCCAGAGAAGCTGCCAATGAATGAAAGCATTTTATGCCCTACGGTGTTGTCTATGAGGATGTCGATATGTAGTAGGGGGAAGTCATCCTTCGGGCAGGCATCATTGAGGTCTTTATAGTCAATGCAAACTTGTACTCTACCATCTCTTCATAACCGAAACTATGTTGGCAATCCACTGTGGATAGACCACTACTCTGACAAACTTGGCTTATGTAGCTTGTCTATCTCTTCGTTGACTTTCAACGCAAGCTCTAGTTGTAATTTTTGAAGTTTTTGCTTCACTGTCTTCATGTCTGGCTTGAGGGGGAGTCTATGTTCCACCAGCAATGACTCTAAGCTAGGCATTTCTTCATAGGAGAAGGCCATAACCTTCACGTACTTCTTGAATATCTTTGTCATCCTGGTTTATTCATCTGAGTTGAGTCTAGAGCTTATTCGAACTGGTCTCGGGTCATCTTCAGTCCCTAGATTGATTTCTTCTGTTTACTCGACGATGGCCTTAGTGTGTTCATCATATTTCTTCATCATTTCTTCAAAGACAGTTTGGCCCATTGTCTCTTCTTTATCTGGGTCTTTATCTATGTTCACTAGTTCGTAGATGTCATAGGTTATGGTGTTTTTGCCAGTAGTGCTTGACACTTCTTTGACTAGAATGATGGCATGCGACTTGGCTAGATCTTGTGGGAAAACCATGGTATAGTAACAAACTATAACCATCTAGGTAATTGGCTCGCTTTTCTTTTGGCCTACACACTTAATAGGCTCATTAGATACTCTTTGTGAGGACATGGTGTCAATTATGCTGCCTGAGCCATGTTCTCAGGTATCTTTTCCTTTATTGTCTACGCTAGGAAATAAACTACTGAAAGTAAATTGTACGAAAACAAAATACAGGAATTAAAAGCAGGAAAAGAGCTATTTACACGGTTAAGGGGATTGCATCTAGGTTTGCCTCCTTGTCAAAGGCATTTCTCCATTAGCTTAGTAGATGGCTTTGGCCCCTTCTTGCTTTGAGGGGTAAGGCCACAGGTTGCTGAAGAGGGTGCTGAGATTGTTGAGGTTGAGTGCGTCGTTAGCTATTAGCTCTGCGTCCTCTAAGGGTGCTCTGGAGTTGTCAACGGAGATGTCCGGAGGCAGGGAGATCTTTGGAGAGCTAGGAGGAGCATCGAAGGTTGGGAGAACGATGCTGGAGACTTCTTTTTGAGAGAGCAAAGAAACTTCCAGAGTGCTAGGAGAAGGGTCGGAAGCTTGGATTGTTGGCTAGACAGGTGCTGGTAAGTCGAGGGCCTTCTTCAACATCGACTGAGATGAAGTGGCTTGACAGTGACCAAGTTCATGGCTTGGTGAAGTCTTTTGAAAGTGCCATGGATACCCCATGTAACACCTGTGCCCAACATTCCATTTTACTATAAACCATGAATTATTTGTAATATTTGAGTAAATGGTTTATTATTGGATAATCAAGTGTTTTATTGGTTGTTTGTGGTCTCTCTCTCTGTGTGGCAGAGTAGGTGTGTTTCCTTAGTTGTGTGGTTTTGGTGTTGTGCTTGTGTGTGTACGACCTAGGTTGGACTCCGATCAACCCAAGCACAATGCCCCTCTTCACGTGCATTCTTCTTCTTCCTCTTCTTCCTTTTTCTTCCTCCTTGGTCATGCGGCCCATGCTCGTCCTGTCCCCTTTGTTGCCAACGTGGTTGGATGGGTGATCAGCGAGATTTAAGGGGGATAAGGAGATAAGGAGGAGGGGAGCATGAGGGAGAGGAGGCAAGTGAGGAGGAGAGAGGGGGATACCATTGGAGAGAAAGAGAGGTGTGTGGTGCTCTAGTGGAGACTACCTTGTCAGAGTTCATCAGAGGTGCGCCATGGGGAGGCTTGGAGTCGCTAGAGTGTTGTGAGAGGGATGCCACACTTGTCTTTCTCTCTCGTTCTGCATTTCGAGTTTAATGGCCCTAATGCATGAAAATGAGAATTAAAACATGATAAATCATGGAAAAATAATAGAAATGTGTGAATGGAATTTATGATGTGTATGTGTAGAGATCCTGTGGTTAGAAAGAATTTTTGTTGATTTATGTGAGTATTTGGTATGCATGCTACAGTAGAATTGAAATGTGCCCCATGTCTTTGTGATTTTATTGTGAGAAGCATGCTTGATGGATTTGGAAATGATTTGAGGGATTTTGAAGTAGACTTCAGAGTCTATTCCCCATGTTTTATGCAAAATTTATGTGGCATGTTTGCTAGGTCCGCCCCTCACTCCCAATGGGGAGAAGAGACGAGTGGAAAAGAATTGGTCATTTTCTATGAACGCAGAAAACAGCATAACGAATTGGATTCAGTATGTCGTTTTGCTGCTGCTCAAGGGAAATCTGATAGATTTTCAGATGACCAGACGTTTTCAGTTGCCTAAAGCAGGGATTTTCGAACGATCGGGTGATTTCAGTCGATCAAACTCGGGGATTTTGGTTGATCGTTTCTAGCCAGCATACCAAATCAAGACCTTGGCCCGGAATAAAGATGATTTTTAATAATGATAAAAGTATGGTTTTAATGATGAGTTAAGCATGTGTTTGGGATGGTAATCCACATAAATGAGATAAAATATGTGGAATGATTTAATTGTGATTTAATGTTGGTTTTGCATGAGTTTTGGGCATGAGACCCAAAGAAAATGAGAATGCATGGTTTTATGTGATTTTTGGGCTTGAGACCCAATGGAACAAGAGAATGAGTACTTTGTTAGGATTTTGGGCTTGAGGCCCCATGTGAATGAAAAGAGACTTATGAATGGTTTTGATGTGTTTTGGGCTTGAGACCCAATGAAATGATTTGAAATGTGGTTTTAAAAGAAAACCTGCATGTTTGAAAAGAGATTTGATTGTGTGTTTCGGAGCCACGAGGCATGTGGTCGGCAACTGGTAGGAGGTATGAGACCAATTGTTAGGCTAGGGCGTGGTTACTGGTTGTGTGTTTTAGAACCATGAGGCTGTGGACGGCAACTGGTAGGAGGTATGAGACTCCAATGAGACTAGTTGTTAGGCAAGGGTGTGGTTACTGGTTGTGTGTTGCGGGTCCACGAGCCGTGTGGTCGGCAACTGGTTGGAAGTATGAGACTCCACTAAGACCTGTTGTTAGACCAATGTGTGGGTGCCGAGTTTAAGGTGGTTGAAAGAGACCAAAATACCCCACTTGAGATGGTGTAGGCTGGGCTTAGGGATATAAAACCTGGGTGTCCGGGTCATCATTGGGACATCAAAAAAAGACGTGTCCCCATGTATATGATAATAAAGGGAATATTGAGGTCAATTGACTGAGGCAGTGTTCTCCCGCATAGGGAACTACACTATGGTAGTGCAGTGCGATAGGGAAATGGTGTTCTCGTCAACTGCTTGTGTGTCCAATTACCCCTGATTAAGGTAACAATATTGAAAATGTGTATGAAATGTATGGTTTTGGAGCTTGAGTCAGACTATGAGTTTTTGGCTTCAAGATTTAGCTAGGCTTTAGCCAAGATGAAATTGTGGTTTAAACTAGATACCAACCAAATGGATTTGTGTTTTGAGCCATGTGTGGCCCTATGGTTTGGGCTGGATCTAGTTGAGAAAAATGTGGTTTTCTCGAATGCATAAATGATTTAAAATGCATGAGATTTGAGAAAATAAAAGTGATTTGAAATGGCATGGTTTCGTGATATAAGTTCCAATTTTCGTGAGTCAGGGTTTGTGGTTTTCCCAAGGAGTGTGAAATGGTTTTATAACCTATAGAAATTAGACTTTTCTCGTGGTTTTCTGGTTGGACACGTACTGGGTGATGTAGATGTCACTCACGCATGTTTGTTTGTCCATATTTTTTGGCTTTTCAGGTGTGTAGTTGAGGTGCAGTCTAGTTCTCTTGTATTTGAGATTTCTAGAGCCACTAGTTGCACGCTGTTCTTGGGTAGTTGTCTAACCCTTCTTAGTTTTTTTAATTGTTTTAATTATGATTGGGTAGTGATGCTATTGTGGTAGTGCCTATGGCTTGCAGGGTGTTACACCCTAGCTCTGTGCCGTTGTGCTCTTCGGGTGTCTCTAGTGTGTCCTTCATTCCTTGTTTTTATCGGCCTAATCCTATTCCAAGTGTGTAGCCTATCCGAACTAGAATCTCCCACGGTCTTCTCATGTAATCTGTGAAAGGAGAGAGGGATATACTCATACTTCGAGGACTAAAGATTTGTTTCATACTTTCCATGGCCTCGGCATTTGAATCTCCTCTCGAGGGAGAAAGTGCTAGTGTTGGTGTGAAGGTTGGGAATATGACAAGATGCGCCTTAGCTTCTGTTGGCTCATCTCCCATGATTTTTATTATTTTCCCCTGATAAGGAAATTTTACGCATTGATGGCATGGGGAGGTGACCACCTTAATTTCTTCAATTCATTGGCACCCTAAGATGAGTCAATAAGAAATGGGTGCATTAACTACCTTTAGTTCAATCTCGATTTGCATTGGACCAATGGTGACTTTGACATTTATTTTGCCTTGAGCCATCTTCTTATTGTTATCATACCCTGATATGATCAAGGCTGCTAGACAAAGTTGGGCTTCCTTGAGTCCGATTAAGTTGAAAGTTTCTAGTGAACATGCATTCAAGGTTGCCCTTATATCTACCAACACACCAAAAAGTTTAAAATTGTTTATCTTTACAGTAACACTTAAAGGTAAAGTCCTCCTTTTAAGAGGAGCTAGTTCATAATCAATAAATAATAGGGTGGTTTCTACAAAGGCTATGGCTGCAACTGCCATCAGAGTTTCTGCAGGCATATCTTTTGGTACGTGAGCCTTCTTTAGCACTTTCATTAAGATGTTTCGGTGTTGCTTGGAAGCTCTGATTAGCTCGTAGATGGATATCTTGTCTTGTGTCTTCTTCAACTACTCTAGGATATGAAACTCTCTTTTTATTCGTCTAGGGATGTTGAACTCTCATTGCAGAGGAAGCGAGGCCCTTTCTATAGTGACTGGGGGTAGCGTGACTTGATTTGAGACTCGACTCATTCTAGTGATAGGAGCTTGCTACACTTGCTTGTATCCTCTATTGGCATGTGTAGATTTGATCAGAGATGCTCGCCTTCTTAGAAGAGACTGCCCTTGGCTTCTAGCTTGTCCATGACATAACAGCGATGGGCTTGGCTAAGTAGTGATCTCATAGGGTTGCCGACTATATCCATATGCCAAGCTCCTTTCTGTTATGTCCTGGAACCCTTGAAACTCGGTGTCTCTTCATACTAGTGGTCGTACTCAACCCATCCATTTGTTGGGTGCTCTAGGTGGTGATCCTTTGTTGTCTGACTCTGGCGGGGTAGGTACCCAAAGTATTTCTGCATCTACCTCATGATCAGCTAAGACGGTGATTACCCTCCCTTGAAGCTTGAACTTGAGGAGCTCATGTACCAGTGATGCAATGGCTTGGATTTCTTCTAGGCAGGAGCTCCCCAAGATCAGTGGTTTAGCCATGTCTTGCTCCATGATGATGACTATGCTAGTGCTTGTGAGTGGGACAATAGTGATATCAACTTGAATGATATCAATCGCCTCCTTTTGACTTCTAATGTAGGCTGTGTTGGTGAGGTGGTGTTCAGTGATTACATCTCTTTCAATGCCCAAGTTGTCTAAAGTGGACATGGAACAAACACTCCAATTGGCACTAGTATCAATGAGCACTCCTGTGAGGGGGCAATCGTTGATGTGCATAGAGATGATCAACGGACGAGAGTGCTCTTCTAGTGGTGGAAGCTCTGTATCTCTGATGATTATGTTTTGCTGCTCAAAGCCTTCGATGATATCTTTGGCTAGCATGAAGGGAGCCATGTTACTTGAAATGTCAGATTGTTGTTGCTCAATGTTGGGAAGGAAGTTGAAGTGACTGAGGGCGAGGTCTTCTGCGAACTCGTCTGTGTTCTGCTGGCCATCCCTTTTATTATTTATCTTGTCTTCTCATTCTTCATCAGACCATATCTCTTGGACAAGCATTGCTGGTGTGTTAGGCTCTTCTTCTTTTACAATTGGTGGCCATAGGTCTAGATTTGCTTATAAGCGCTGAAGGGTCACTAGTTCACCTTGAGTTGTAAGTTGTCTATCTTCAGCTCGCACATGGGCCATGGCATGGTTAGGCATGGGATTTTGATGTATCCGCATTCTAGGTTGTTCCCTTTGAGTCGCCCATTGCCTTTCTCTGAGGGTTGGCCACATGATCTCCCCATTATCGTTCAGGTCGTATATCTTATCCTTCATTGCAAAACACTCCTCCAGAGTATGCCTGTTCTTCTGATGATATGGACAATACTTGGACCTATCGATGTTGGGAGCGTTTCACTTGGGCATCAGAAGTTGTAAATCTCTACTTTCAACTAGCATTCTGAACACATCGTGGAGTGCTTGGGGGAGTGGTAGATAGTTCTATTGCTTCAGTCCGTTGTAGTTTTGTAGTGGAGGAACGTTGTGGTAGTTCCTTAATTGTTGCCCTTGCTGTTGCCTTTGATGTTGCCCCTTGTATTGGTTATTAGGCCGTCTTTGCTTGATATATATGGGGTAAGTTGGGATTTGCTGACATTGCTGAGGCTATGTCAATTGCTGGCATTGTTGTTGATATTGCATCGAAGGCTCTTGGTACTAGCCAGATTGGTATTGATACTGCTCAGGGTTCCTAGACTGGTGTTGGCGATTTTTTTGTCCTTTCCGACCTTATTGTGTTGAGATTTACACCATAGTGTCAGTGATTTCTGTAGGATCGAATAGTTCCTCTAGAGGGGGGGTGAATAGAGAATTAACACTTTTTAATTTACTTATATCAGTTTTTATGGGTGAATGAAAAATTGCATGTAAGGAGTTTATTTTGTACGTATAAATAACTTAACTACTCAAGCAAT
>JAMKQA010005728.1:0-10806 GCA_024699735.1 Posidonia australis
GAAATAAAGAGTGATAATCCTGAGCATAGGACACACTCCACACATCATGCACCTATTAGCATAAGGCACTAGCATGACATGGCATATCGCCCTTGGGCATATAGCAAGCGGCTGAAAAGCTAACATTTCATGGGTGAAATCAAGGAAGACCGATTTTATCAAGCGTACAAGGGTGCCTAACACCTTCCTCGTGCGTAACAGGGATCCTTACCTGCATTCTGGTTTTATTTCATAGACTTGTCCATTTTTTGTTTTTTGCATGATTTTTCATGTTATGGTTTTCCTTGTCTTCCATAATAGATTAGGTGGCGACTCCTGCATTTGCATTTTTGTTTTGCTTTTTCGACGTGATTTTGCCGTCCGATTTCGCATTCTTTTGCGGAATCTCCTCGCCGTCATGGTTACACACGCAAACCGAGACGACTGTGCATCCTCAAATCGAACTCACATTGGTCCCAAATCACAATCTGGTGCACAGGAAACCAACCACACGCTCACACAACCAAGAAGTAACTGATTATCCATTAATAAACTATTTATACAATATTACAATTAATTACATGGTTTACAATTAAAATGAATAATCAGGCCTAGATGTCACAGCATCGACTACAAAGACCTCAACACGGCGAGTCCCAAAGACGATTTCCCACTTCCACACATAGATGTCTTGGTGGACAACACAGTCGGACACAAAAAGCTATCATTCATGGATGGCTTCTTGGGGTACAGCTAGATCAAAATGGTCGAGGAAGATATGGAGAAGACTTCCTTCATCACTCCTTGGGGAGTTTTCTACTATCGTATGATGCCATTTGGGCTCAAGAATGCAGGCGCAACTTATCAAAGGGCAATGACTGCACTTTTCCATGACCTCATGCATCAAGAAATAGAGTTCTATGTAGACGATATGATTGCCAAGTCCAAAGAGCCTGAGGAGCATCTAATCTGTTTGAGAAAGCTATTCGATCGCCTTAGAAAGTACAAGCTCTGTCTAAACCCCAACAAATGCATATTCGAGGTATCTTTTGGCAAGCTTATGGGATACATCATCAGTTAAAGGGGAATCGAGGTCGACCCTAGCAAAGCAAGTGCCATCATCGATATGCCTCCACCTACATCTGAGAAGGAAGTTCGGAGCTTATCGGGTCGATTATAGTATATCAGCCGGTTCATAGCGTAGCTTACTCCCATCTGTGAGCCTATCTTCAAGCTGTTAAGAAAGAATGCACAGATCCACTGGAATGAGGAATGTCAAGCTGCATTCGACAAAATCAAGCAGCTCCTTACAAAACCTCTTGTCCTGGTTCCACCCACACTAGGACGACCTTTGTTGCTATATCTCTCCACCACCCAACACTCCATGGGTGCAGTCCTTGGGCAACACGATGAGACAAGATGTAGGGAGAGAGCCATCTACTACTTGAGCAAGAAGTTCAACGATTGTGAAGCCAGGTAAAGTCCCATCGAGAAGATCTATCTATCCCTTGTCTGGGCCACCCAACGCCTCAGGCACTATATGATGGCATATTCGATTTTTCTCCTATGCCGACATGATCCCATGAAGTACTTGTTCCAAAAGCCAGCATTAGTGGGGCGATGTGTGAAATGGCAGGTGATGCTGTCCCAATATGACATTACATTTGTCACACAGAAATCAATGAAGGGGCAGGTGGTAACGGACCACCTAGCTGACCTACCGTTGTCAGAGTACGAGCCGTTGTAGACGCTATTCCCAGATGAAGACATCCTGTTCGCCATGGGGGATACAAACTCTGAGGAACCAGAAGACAAGTCCCAGTGGCACTTACACTTTAATGGGACTGTCAACAAGAAGGGTAGAGGAATCAGTGCGGTATTGTCGATACCACAAGGACAGATGACCCCTTTCTCTAGAAAGCTCGCTTTCGAGTGCACCAACAATGAAGCCGAGTACGAGACGTGCATCATGGGACTGCAAATCGCATGGGAGCATGGCGCATAGAAACTACAAGTGCACGGGGATGCCATGTTAGTCATATCCCAAATCAATGGCGAATGGAAAACCAAGGATCCAAAGCTCGTGCCATATCACGAATATCTCTTACAGCTCGTCAAGGAGTTTGAAAAAGTGTGCTTCTCCTTCATGAGTAGAGTCAAAAACTCCTACGCTGATGCACTAGAAACCCTTGCTTCCTGGTTCTCAATACCTGAAGAGCGCACAGTCGATGTATCGGTCACTCGAGCAGAGCAGCCCGTCCATTGTATGAGCATAGAGGAAGCGAACCTGTCAGCAAAGCTCCCCTAGTATCATGACATCAAGACCTTCCTGGAATCAGGCGATCTCCCAACCGACACATCACCAGTAGATAAGAAGACCTTGGAGCATGTATACAGAAGGTCATATAACCAGATGTTGTTGCGGTGCGTCGACAAGAAGGAGGCTGATACCTTGATGCTTTAAATCCACGTTGGGACATGTGGCCCCCACATGAATGGGATACTGCTAAGCCAAGAAGATCATGCTACAAGGCTACTTTTGGTCAACTATGGAGGCAGACTGCTATCGTTTCGTGCCCAAATGCCACAACTGTCAGATCCATGGGAACTTCATTCATGCTCCCTCTCAACAGCTGCACAATATGTCTTCACCATGGCCATGCTCTACTTGGGGAATAGACGTCATCAGAGCCATCCCGACATCATCCAATGGCCACAGCTACATCTTGGTGGCCATAGATTACTTTACCAAATGGTTAGAAGTGGCCTCTTACAAAACTATCACAGTTGTAGCCACAGAAAGGTTCATCAAGAACAACATCATAGCCCGATACGGGGTGCCACACTCCATTATCTCAGACAATGGCAAGAATTTCATAGCTCAGAGATTGGAGGATTATCTACAGAGCCTCAAGATCAAACATCACAGATCTTCCCCGTACCGCCCACACATGAACGGTGTCTTGGAGTCAGCAAATAAGAACTTAATCAAAATCCTGAAGAAGAGCGTCGAGACACATAAGGATTGGCACAAAAAGCTCCCTTATGCGCTATGGTCCTATAGAACTTCGGTCTGGACATCAATAGGAGCAACACCTTACTCATTGGTGTACGGCATGGAAGCGGTTCTACCAGTTGAGGTAGAGATCCCATCACTCAGAATCTTGAGGGAGGCTGAGCTAGAAGAAGTTGAATGGGTCGAGGACAAATACATCCAGCTGAATTTGATCAACGAGCGTAGACTACAAGCCATGTACAATGCTCGTTGTTACCAAGCAAGAATGGCCAGATCATATCAAAAAAGAGTTCGACCTAGGAGCTTTGCACTGGGCGATCTAGTTCTGTGGGCCATACATCTCCCTGACGGTCGAGGCAAATTCCGACCTAACTGGCATGGTCCCTACATCATCAAACAAGTCTATTCGGGAGGTGCAGCAATCCTCAAAGATATGGACAACATCAAACTATCTGAGCCAGTCAACACATGTTATCTGAAGAAATACTACCAATAAGCAGAAGGCGTGTATCCTCGCTTTGCAAAGTATCCTTTGGCGCATCATGCATCATCCACTATTCCATCATGCTTGCATATTTCTAAAATAAAGGCAATCCAAGTGCATCTAATCCATAGCATCTGTACTTTACTTTCGTGCACATTAGTAACCTAAGCACATCACCGATTGCATGCATTTATGCATAAAAGCATCAACATCATATCCTGATGACGAAAATCAGAATAGCTAACCTGCTTGAGAAGGGTTTATACCTCCTCAGTTGATAATACCTAGACATTCTAGCAAGCGAGGGAGCCACCCACCCAACCATGGTTAGGCGAAATGTCCAAACTCCCATAGGAACTTAAACCTCCAAAGGGAGATAAAATGTTAGGAGCGAGCATAAGTGTGAACCAAAATAAAAACAATAACATATCCACAAGGGCACAAAAGAAATAAGGAGACAGAAGCCAACCTTAAGAGAGAGCGGCAAGTAGGCCGACTCTACCCCTACCACTTACCTTGGGGAGGAGTCGAAGCAAGCATCCCAAAAATCCATGTGACCAAAGGGACTAGCCACCCCTTGCATACAATTCCAACTGCCCCCTCCAAATCCAGATGCCTATTACCCCCAAGCAAGGGTTAGAGTGAGCCTACAAGCCTAAGAGGGAGAAAAGAAATAAGCCAAAAGCCAAAAAAGTAGGTCTAAGTACCCAAGAGTTTGGCCCGGAGCCTAACCTACTAAATCGTCCATCCTGAAGAGCCACCAACAGCCTAGAGGTTCGGATAATATCTTGTGAATCGAGGTCTTCTCCTTTTCTCATAGTAGGCATCATTAGCATTCCAAATCTTGAGGGATGATACAACATAATACTATCATTCTTGCATACATTATCGCTTGTCCACTTTGCAAAGTCTCACTGGTCCCAAACCAGGGGCATGCCAACTGCTCCTTGGCCAAAGACCAGGCTGAGGACACCTTACACTAGGAGCATGTCAGCTGCCTTTGTGGTGATAGCCTTCCCCATCAACCAGGGGCATGTCAAGTGTCCTGTTGGTTGACCCTTCTTGGGACAGTATCTTTGTCCAAAACATGTTGTCTGCTCGATAGCTCGAACGTAAGAAACTGGGACAACAACCACCATAAGCCTTTGAGATCGAAGCAAAGTTAGAATATCAGTATTCTCCTAATCAACAAGTGAGAACACAACCTATAAGCCAGTGCTGCAGTCCAACTCCCAAAAAATCAGTCAATGACACCACAGTGAACCTAGGGAAGTGTCAGAAATCATCCACCAAGTCTACTTTATTCGAGGAAGAAACAATGCACTCGTGAAGCCTTCATCCAGTCGAGCGTCATATATCAGTACAGAATCAGAGCAATAGTTTATCCGGAATGACCATCATCGTCCTACAGCATCAATAGCATCAAGCAAGCAAGCAAGGTAGTCGTAGTTCACAGTGCGCCCACAAGCAAGTGTTTCCTGGCAGACCGTCATTGGCTAAACCATCTATCCAGGCCCCGGCTTTCTTTTGTTCCTTTATTTTAGCAACATCCTTAGCATTCTGATACTAGGGGCATGTCAACTGCCTTATGGTATTATCCTCCTGTTATCAGGGGCATGTCAGCTGCCTTTTAGTATTATCCTCCTATTACCAAGGGCATGTCAGCTGCCTCTTGGTATTATTCTCTTGATATCAGTATCTCGTCAGTTGCCCTCTTTGAGTATCCTATCTTTCGAGCTGTCACCGACTGCTTCTCAGTTGAATAGTTCGTTTATCCTCTCTTCGAACTGTCACCGACTACTTCTCGATTGACTAGTTCGTTTATCCTAACTTTCAAACTGTCACCGACTGCTTCTCGGTTGAATAGTTCGTTTATCCTCTTTTCGAACTGTCACCGACTGCTTCTCGGTTGACTAGTTCGTCTATCCTGCCTTTCGAACCATCACCGACTGCTTCTGGGTTGACTAATTCGTCTATCCTACCTTTCTAGCCGTCACTGACTGCTTCTCGGTTGGCTAGTTTGTTTATCCCTTCCTTTAGACTCCTTTGATCTCAGTGGAGATCCGAGTTGTTGTTTCCTTGCATCCTAGGAACATACTTTATCCTTTTCCTCGAAACTTCTCTGATCCCATTGGAGATCTGAGTCGCTGTTTCCATGTATCCTAGGAACAGCATTTATCCCGTTCCTCATTACTCCTCTAATTCGGTGGAGATCCGAGTTGTTGGTTCCTTGTATCCTAGGACTAACCCTTTATCCTTTCTCTCGAGACGCCTCTAATCCTAGTGGAGATCTGAGTCGCTATTTCCTTGTATTCTAGGAATAGCCTTTATCCTTTCCTCATGACTCCTTTGATCTGGAGGAGATCCAACTCGCTTTTTCCTTGTATCCAAGTGTGACCATGCTGGTGGAGCCCTACACGACTCTCTTTACCGATACGTGGAAGCACATGAGGAGTCTCGATATGGTCACGGCGAAGATGGTGATTCCGGAGAAGAAGACTAGACTCGGAAACACCAAGGAAAGATAAGAATGGATAAGGAAAGGAGTCGCCACCTAGTCTTTTAATGGAAAGACGAGGAAAACCAAACACGAAAGAAAACCAAGAAGAAAACAAGATGAAGAAAACATGTATGCTCTGTGCCTAATGGATGGAGTGCACAAATCAATGTGGGCCATAGAAAGGGTAAGGATTCTTGTTACACAAGGGGAAGGGGTTAGGTACCCCCATGCGCCCAAGGAACTCGGTCTTTCTAGGTTTTCTACTTGCCAAATGGTCTATTGGATATGTGCTTGCGTATTCTGAATGAATATGCTAAAGATAACTGAAAAACATGCCAAATCAAAGAGAAGAATAGAATAAAAGGAAAAAAGATAATCCGAGGGACAAATGTAGGCATTGAGAATGTCGCTTTACTGTACGCCCGTAGGCGATGAGGAAAATCGTGAAAATAGAGAAATTCTCGAAAAGTGTCTCGCAAATTAGCGAAAATTTGAATAAATCGGAGAAAATCAAATTGGGGAAAATAATCCTCATTCAAGACAATGTCGGCATTGTTAAGCTTGTTAATGTACGCCCTCAGGCGATGGAAAACTAAATCAAATCAAAAACACGAAAATCGGAAGAAATCAGGGAAACGATGAGAAAACCAAGCATGAAATGAGTTAGAAATGAGTGCACAATGCGAGGAAGAAAATACGAGAAAATATGCATGAAAAAGTGCAACAAAATATGCAAAATGCGTGTGAGAGCGTAAAAATGTGAATTCTAGGGGCTTTTGTGCAAAATTCCCAAATTCTGAGTGAAAACTGAAATTCTGCAGCTAAATCATCAAAAATACATAGAAAAACACATTTCATGTAATTTTGTAGAAATCTAGGGTCAAATGTGCAAAACTGTGTATTTTCGGTCAAATTGAAGATTCCTAAGGGTCAAAATGCAATTTTGCCATCAAAACATGCATTTAATGCAATTTTGTAAAAATTCAGGGTAAAATATGCAAGAAAAAGAGTCCATGTTTAAAAATAGAAAGTTTTAGGGGCTGACATGTAAATTTACCCTAGAAAACATGCATTCAATGTGAAATAAGTAAAATTCAGGGGCTAAAATGCAATTTAAGTCTCATTTGAACAAAAAATTAAATTTCCAGGGTTTAACTTGCAATTTTGACAGAGAAATATGCATTCAGAAGAATTTTAATGAAGCTTAGGGGTTTAAATGCAATTTAACCAGAGAAATATGCATTCAAAATCATTTTCATGAAACTTAGGGTTTTAAATGCAATTTAATCAGAGAAATATGCATTCAGAATTATTTTCATGAAACTTAGGGGTTTAAATGCAATCTAATCAGAGAAACATGCATTTAGAATTATTTCCATGAAACTTAGGGTTTTAAATGCATAAATGCTGAACTTAAAATGTAAGAAAAGTAACTCTGGGGGGTTTTTGTCAAACTTTTAAGT
This sequence comes from Posidonia australis, assembly GCA_024699735.1. Lineage (NCBI taxonomy): Eukaryota > Viridiplantae > Streptophyta > Magnoliopsida > Alismatales > Posidoniaceae > Posidonia > Posidonia australis. The sequence continues at coordinate 7,443 of JAMKQA010005728.1, forward strand.
TTGGAAAACATTATTAAGAAAGCTCAAGGGACACATTACAATATTTTCAAATCAAACTTTATTCAAATGATTTAAAAAAAATGCAAGGACCTAATTGTAAGAAGAAAGGACCTACTTGTAAGAAAATAAGGACCTAAATGTAAGGAAACAAAAAGTTTAGAAATTATTTAAAAGAAAACTTATTTTTATTTTTTTTTAAAGAAAAAGAATCGACCGCCACCGGTGACGGAACTCCGCTGTCGACGACCGCCGGAGGGGCTCTCAGAGGCTATCCCATGTCCTGATCTAAGATCAGACCTCACGGAGAGCAAGAAGAGGAGGGGAAAGAGAGATCCAATGGTCTGGATCGAGGATTCAACGACTAGAGTAGGCCACCCACCTCCCTCGCCGTCGTGGCACTCTGGTGATGGTGTCGGAGAAGGAGGCTGCTGGAGGGCCGCGATGCGTGATTTAGGGCTCCAGGAGGCTTGGGAATGATATGTGGAGCATTTCCTCTCTTCCAGAAGCAAGAATGGGACACTCCTCCCATCCTCGAACCTAGCTCGCCATCGACGCGATCCAACTCCAGTGAGCTCGACTGCGAAGATGATCTAGGGCTCGTGGCTTGGCTCTGAAGACTCCGGTGTGTTGGGGGCATGTCGTGGAGTGTTTCTAGATGATCGGAGAGGCACGGCAGAGCTGGAGGCGCGCGTCCCTTCACGATTCTTAGTCGTCTTCCTCGACGACGACGGCGATGCAGGACTCCGGCGATCTCCTTCTGGGGGCTTCCGCAGCGATTGGAGTGGGGTTTTGATGGGTGGAGAAGCAAGAGGGAGGTCTGGGAAGGAGGTTCGAGTGCTCTAGGGCCAGGGACATGCCCTAGACTCGCACCCCCACCTAAGCCACCGGAAAATTGCTCCAACGAGGCCTGAAACATGATTCTGACCATGGGAGGCCTCTGACTCCGTTGGAATCGATCAAGGGAGGTAGAGGGAGACTTAAGAGAGCATTTCTGAAGTAAATATAAGTCTGAGAAAAGCATACTTGGTCTGGCAGTGAGCTTGGCCGTCGGAGCTCGCCGGAGGCCGCCGAAGCTCGTCGAAGATGTCAGGAAACTCTGGTCTCTCTCCTCCACGAGCTTCCTCCTTGCTCCAGGATCACTTTGGTGGCTTTGATTGGGAGAAAAAGCTTTGGAAAGCCCTCCTCTCAATTTTCCAAAAGTCCCTTTTTCACTTGCAAATGGGGCTATTTATAGGCTTCCAAATGGCTTGGTTGGTTGTTATGGTTAGAGTGGAAGGTGGTTAAGGTGGTTAAGAAGAGGTGGGAAGTGGTTAAGGTGGTTAAGAAGAAGTAGGAAGTGGTTAAGGTGGTTGGAGTGAAGTGGGAAGTGGTTAAGTTTGTTGAAGTGAAGTGGGAAGTAGTTAAGTTTGTTGGGGTTTGACTTACGATTTAGGGTTTGACTTACGATTTAGGGTTTGACCTAGGTTTAGGGTTTGGATTAGGGTTTTGAATTTAATTTAGGTCTTAACCTAGGATTTAAGGTTTAGATTAAGGTTTAACGTAGGTTTTAGGGTTTTATGGTTTTGTCTAGTGTTTTAGGGTTTTTCTAGGGTTTTATGATTTGGTTTTGTATTTTAGGGGTTTCCTAGGGTTTTCCTACGATTTTTAGGACTTTTTAGGGTTTTGTTTGGTTTTTTAGGTTTTTCCTTGGGGTTTTTAGGGTTTTGTCTGGTTTTTTAGAGTTTTATTTGGTTTTTTAGGTTTTTTTTTGGTTTTTTAGAGTTTTATTTAGTTTTTTAGAATCCTGTTAGGGTTTGGTCCATTTGCAAGCATATTGGGGTGTCTACACCTAGGAACAGTCTTTATCCGCTTTCTCGAGACTCCTCTAATCCTAGTAGAGATCCAAGTTGTTGGCTCCTTATATCCTAGAACCAGCATTTATCCTTTCCTCGCAACTCCTCTAAGCCTAGAGAAGATCCGAGTTACTGTTTCCTTGTATCCTAGGAACAATATTTATCCCTTTCCTCGTGACTCCTCTGATCCCAGTGGAGATCTGAGTCATTGGTTCCTTGTATCCTAAGAACCAACCCTTTATCCCTTTTATCGAGACTCCTTTGATCCTAGTAGAGATCCAAGTCATTGTTTCCTTGTATCCTAGGAACAACCTTTATCCTTTCCTCGTGACTCATTTGATCCAGAGGAGATCCGAGTCGTTGTTTCCTTGTATCCTCGGAACAGCCTTTATCCCTTTTCTCGAGACTTCTCTAATCCTAGTGGAGATCCGAGTCGATGGCTCCTTGTATCCTAGGAGCAGCATTTATCCTTTCCTCGCGACTCCTCTAAGTCCGGAGGAGATCCGAGTCGCTGGCTCCTTGTATCTTAAGACTAGCATTTATCCTTCCCTTGGCACTCCTCTAAGCCCGGAGGAGATTCGAGTCATTGGCTCCTTGTATCCTAGGACCAGCATTCATCCTTTCCTTAACTCCTCTAGGTCCGGAGGAGGTCCGACTTCGTGGTTTCTTGTATCCGAGGACCAACCCCTTTCCTAGGGCTTATAGTCCTAACTATCCAGCGATGAGTCTGTCAACTCATCACAGAGCTGATAACACTAACTATCCGACGACGAGTCTGTCAACTCATCACTAGGCAAGTAATCTTGTGCACTCGGGCAGTGAGCATGTTAGCTTTATTTAGCAGTCTCCTTTGCCCAGTTTTAGGAAGGCTACTAACATATGACTCAACATTTGACAGTAATTATGACTTTTCTATCCACATTGGACCTTACGAAATATTGTGTGCATGGAACAAAGTGATTTGTCATTCTGAATACTCTTTTAATAATGCTTTGCAGACTTGAATCAAGAAAGGCCATAGCTCCCCCATCAGTCATGGGCTTCCCTACGATGGTCGTACCGATGAGTTGCTCAGATGTCCTCTGGGCATGGATTAGAAAGTTGACAAGTGATGATCGTGACAAGCTACGGACTTGGAGAATCTCCCTGAAGTTTTTAGACATTGCAAATGTGGAGGTCTCCCATTACTTCCTGTGTGCAGCTGCTCGATTCTGGAAGCCCGCAAACCACACATTCCGCTTCGGAAGAATTGAGTTGACCCCTACTTTGGAAGAGGTCCGTCAAGTGTGTTGTCTACCAAAGTTCCTAGGGCACATGGTATTTATGCGTCGAGACTGTAGGATCGAATAGCTCCTCTAGAGGGGGGGTGAATAGAGAATTAGCACTTTTAAATTACTTATATCAGTTTTTACAGGTGAATGAAAAATTGCATGTAAGGAGATTATTTTATACGTATAAACAGCTTAACTACTCAAGCAATCAATATAACATACAAGAGAAAGATGAGAGCAATTGATGTAGACAAGTAATTT
>JAMKQA010005729.1:0-10467 GCA_024699735.1 Posidonia australis
TGTCATGGTTTGTGTGTGCCTGCATTGTGCTTGTGGTTTGATATGCCTTATGCTCTTGAAAGTTTTTTTTTGCACCAGCTTGGCGAGCTCACAAACAGCAGCAATTTAGCTAGGAACTAACTGTGATTTACGCGCATTTGACACGTGCCTCTCCACCTTGTCTCATGTACAGAGGCATAATGTCTTGGTTTCTACGTGCATCTCCGACGCACGACCACCACATGGATGACCTCTGATGCCGTAGGGTCACAGGTCGTAGAGCTATCCTCTTCTCATGAGCTTTCATCTTTAAAAGGGGGTAGAGGACTGAGCTGGGGACCTCTATCTGCCTTCCAAAGCTCCTCCGCAACCTCCTTCATTGCCTTCGCTGCCATTCGTACCACTTTTGCCGTCGACGGTGATCTCCTCTAGCTTTGGCTGACCATGGTGAGGCTGCTGGCGATGGTAGGTCGCTGGTCAAGGGAAGGTTCTAATGATGCTCCTCTTTGCTCTTTCAGGGCTTCCCAACGATGGTGACTCCTCCTCACTGCTCGGAAGCATTGAGGTGTTGGATCGACATGTTATCTGATAGTGACAAGGATAGTGACAAGTAGGGGTACTGTCTCTAGATGTTCACCTCGCGCTCCCAGGTTGCCTCCTTAGTACCATGGTGTTGCCACTGAACTAACACCAATGGAATCACTTTATTCCTGAGGACTTGCTCCTTTCTGTCCAATATTTGAACTGCATTTTCAACCATAGACAAGTCCTTCGACAGCTCCTCTGGCTGCACTGGTATCACCTGGGACGCATCGGCCAAACACTCCCTCAACATAGATACATGGAAGGTGTTGTGTACACCCGCCAACTCTAGAGGCAGATCTAGTCTATATGCCACCTCACTAACCCTCTTGGTAATCTGGTACGGTCCGATGTATCTTGGGCTCAACTTGCCTCTCTTACCAAACTACATCACACCCTTGGTTGGTGACACCTTCAAGAAAACGAATTCTCCTACCTCGAATTCCAGAGGTCCCCGCCTCTTATCAGCATAGCTCTTCTGCCGGCTCTAGGCAGACAACAACCTCTTCCTGATCAGATCCACCTTGCCCTCGTACTGTTGTACGATCTCGGGCCCAACCAACTGTCTCTCACCCACCTCACTCCAAGAAGTGGGTGTCCTGCAGGGTCTGCCATACAAGGCCTCGTATGGTGCCATACCAATACTAGTGTGGTAACTGTTATTATATGCAAACTCAATCAGAGGTAAGTAATCCTCCCAGCTACCACCAAAGTCTAAGGCGCAGGCCTTAGACTTTGGTGGTAATCCTGGTATGGTGCCATACCAATATTAGTGTGGTAACTGTTATTATATGCAAACTCAATCAGAGGTAAGTAATCCTCCCAGCTACCACCAAAGTCTAAGGCGCAGGCCCTCAGCATATCCTCTAGTGTCTGGATGGTCCTCTTTGTCTGGCCATCCGTTTGGGGATGAAAGGTGGTACTAAATTCAGCACCGTACCAAAAGCCTCCTGTAGAGTTCCTTATAACCTCGATGTAAACCTCGTGTCTCTGTCAGACACAATAGACACTGGGACACCATGCAATCTCACAATCTCAACCACATACAACTCTGCCAGTTTTGCGAAAGGAAGATTCACCCTCATTGGCAATAAATGTACCAATCTCACTATCACCCAAACAGTATCATTCTTTCTTCGGGTTCGTGGCAAACCCGTCACAAAGTCCATCGATACATTTTCCCATTTCCACACTAGAATGTCTTGAGGCTGCAAAGTCCCTCCGGGCTTCTGGTGCTCTATTTTCACCATCTGGCAGGTTGCACACTTTGCACATACTCAGCAATCTCCCTCTTCAACCTAGGCCACCAAAAGTTCCTCTTCAGGTCTTTATACAACTTGGTGCTTCCTGGATGAATAGTGTATCTGGAGCGAAGAGCTTCATTCAACAAACAGTTCTTAATTTCCTCTATTTGAGGCACATACAATCTCAAGTCGTACCTCAACCCACTGTCTACCCCAACTGAAAAATGAGGGGCATTACCAGCTTCCAGCTTCCTCCAGATATCTGACACAAAAGAATCATATTGCTGAGCTGTGACAATCGCCTCGATCATCCTCGGGCGAACAGACATATTAGCCAGTATCACTCTGGCAGACCCCTGAGACTGTCTTCGTGGACTGCACTCTACTAGTCCCTCTAACAATTTCCACTCATGGATCATCAGACAAGCCATGACATGAGTGCGTCTGCTCAGAGCATCTGCAACTACATTAGCCTTCCCTAGGTGGTATGACAAACTGAAGTCATAATCCTTAATTTACTCCACCCAGTGCCTCTGTCTCAGGTTCAAATTCTTCTGAGTAAAGATGTACTTCAGACTCTTGTGATCTGTGTACACCTCAAATTGTTCGTCATATAAATAATGCCTCTAAATCATTAAGGCGAACACAATAGCTGCCATCACTAAATCACGGGTGGGATAATTCTTCTCATGATCTTTCAATTGGCGAGAGGCATACGCCACCACCCTACCATGCTGCATCAGCACACACCTCAAACCAGTTCCAAAGGCATCACTGTAGATCGTGAAACCGCCGCTTCTAGAGGGCAAAGTCAAAACTAGGGCCGACACCAGACGAGCTTTTAACTCATTGAAGCTCTCCTCGCACTGCCAATCCTAGGTAAAGTGTACTTCCTTTCTGGTCAATCTGATTAATGGTGAAGCAATCTTCGAGAAATCTTGGATGAATCTCCTATAATATCCTACCAAGCCGAGAAAACTTCTAATCTCAGTTACTATCTTCGGTCTGGTCCAACTGCTTACAGCTTCCACTTTGGCTGGATCCACCTTCATGCCTTTTCCTGAAATAATGTGACCAAGGAAGGACACCTCTTCCAGCCAAAACTCGTACTTGGAGAACTTGGCATAAAGTTGATGCTGCCTCAGCGTCTCCAATACGATTCTCAAATGCCTCCGGTGAGTTTGAACATTCGGAGAATACACCAGAACGTCATCCACAAAGATGACCACAAACTGGTCCAAATAGGGCCTGAACACCCTATTCATCAGGTCCATAAAGGCAACCGGAGCATTCGTCAACCCAAATGGCATAACCAAAAACTCATAATGCCCATAAGGGGTGCGAATAGCTGTCTTTTGTACATCTGGCTCACTGATCCTCAACTAATGGTATCCAGATCTCAAATCTATCTTGGAAAACATTGATGCTCCCTGCAGCTGGTCAAACAAATCGTTGATCCTGGGTAGTGGATACTTGTTCTTTACAGTGATCTGATTCAACATTCGGTAATCTATACAAAGTCGAAGTGAACCATCCTTCTTCTTGACAAATAGAATCGGTTCTCCCCAAGGTGAAAAACTAGAACGAATGAATCCCTTGTCCATCGGTTCCTGTAGTTGATTCCAGAGCTCCCTTAACTCCGTAAGTGCCATCCTATACAAGCCTTGGAAATAGGACCTGATCCCATCACCAAATCAATCACAAACTCCACTTCCCTATGTGGTGGCATTCCAGGCAATTCCTCTGGAAAAACATCAGGATATTCCCTTACCATCGGCAAGTCCTGAATCCTGACCACAGGCGAAGTAGAAACTGTCACACATGCCAAATAGCCTACACTGCCTCTTGCCAAATGAAGATAAGCCTTGAGAGCAAAAATCACTTTTCTGGGCTCACCCGGTCTGGTGCGTTGTACCATACACCAGCCTTGGCCTGGACACTCTGTCAGAACTCTTCTCTTGTCACAATCTATCTGTAGACACCCTAATTTTCTGGTTTTGCAAGATAGGGATGCGGTGGCTGAGCTTTAACCCTCTTTGGGCCCATTTAATTCATGGAAGCCCACTTGGGCCCATGAAGGCCCACATAGGCCCATTAAGCCCAAATTGAGCCCAAAGCCCATAAAGGTCTATCATAAACAATTTATCTCTTTCTCTTCAACCCAACATTTTATTTCATCCATACCATATCCATTAAATCATTCTTCATTTAATCTTGTTTTACCAAAAATCAGACAAACCACCTCACTGAACCAATCTCTCACGAATCCAACCCAATCGTTCTTCTACACTGAGCTCATCCTCCAGCACATCTCACCGTTGATTCAGCAAGCCAACCAAGCATCTCCAGTCGTCGAATGGGTCGTCGGAGGAGCTCAGATCGCCGTTCATCTTGTCGGCGAGCAAGGAGGCAGATTGGAGCGTGCGGGGGACAGCCGTTCGCTGTCTGCTGAGTTGTTGTAACGGCAGTTGGGAGTTTGTTACCCATTCTGTTGTGTGTCGCGCGCCCTGCGAAAATGTTCTGTTGGGTTCCGTCGCCTATAAAAGGAGGAGAGGAGCTAGGCTTTCAAAAAAGACCAACACACCTTTAGAGCACACGAGAGAACTGAGAATTGAGAGCGAGAAGGAGAAGGAGAGGAGCAGAGCCAGAGCCATCGCGGAAAGGAGCAACAACCACTTCCAGAACTCCAGCGAGGTTTCTCCAGTCAGGTACCCCCTCTGATCCCTCCTAATTATCTGATTTGTGATCCTCCGAACTTCCTCTCTCTTCCTGGAGTGTTTCCAAGGGTTCTAGAGTGAACCCTTGGCCAACGGCGCTCCACCGTGCCCCTCTGTCACCACACTCCGGCGACAGAGGTGGGGGGGGGGGCAATCCAGAGAAGCTTCTGGCCCCCCGAGCACTCTCTCGTCCTCCTCTGGCCTCTTCGGTGCTTTTCCGCCACTCGCATTGCCGCTTCGCCGCTCCCAGCAGCCCGCATGACGCCTGCCAGAATGTCGCTCTGATACCGCCATCGCCGGAGAAGACGACGGGATCCAGAGTCGCCACATCAGCCTCTAGCCCCTTGCACGCCTCCGAAGCCACGGAAACCCTCCGTCATGTCCTGCGAAGCCTCCGTAACCATCAGGACTGCGCCAGGAGCCTTGGATTGCTCCAACAATGTCGCTCGCCGGAGGAAGCCACGGCAGCGATGGTCGGGCCACCACCTCGCTCCACTAGCGTCTGCACCGCTCCAGAGGAAGCCCCGAAGCGTCCCACAGCCACCAAGAGCCTCAGAGCAGCCGTGCCTCAACCTCCAGAGTCCCCTTCTTCCCTAGTACTGTCACCAGAGTCCCGCAACGACCGAGGAGGTGGGGAGGCCTTTCCCACCGTTCAATTGCGCATCGGCTCCGGTGGATCTCTCTCTTTCTTTCCCCTTTTGCTTCCTGTGGGGTTTAATCTAAGATTAGACCCTCGGAGGCCCCCCTTTAGCTTCCTCTGACAGTCGGCGGCGGCGGAGCTCCGTCGTCGGCACCGTCGTTTCTTTTTTTTTTATTTCTTTAAAAACATAAAAACTTTTTAAAGTAAAATCCAAAAGTTTTTACTCTTCTTGCTTTTAGGTCCTTTTGGAATTACTTTTAGGTCCTTTTTTACATTTAAGTCCTTCCATCATTTTTCTAAAATCTTTCGAATAAAGTTTTAACTGAAAATATTACATGTTTTACCCTAAAGATTTAAAAAAATGTATTTTGTTTCAGGCAAATTGCATTGACAACCTTGGATTTCCTTGGAATGTTTCTAATAGTTCGTTTTCTTTGTGAAAATTGCTTATCAGCCCTTACACTTCTTCAAAATGTTCCAGAATGCATGTTTTTGCTGGTTAATTGCATATTGGCCCCTGGACTTTGCAGAAACTTTCTAGAATGTTCATTTCTTTGGTTTAATTGCATTTAAACCCCTGAACTTGTTTTTAAAACTTTTCTGAAGCATGTTTTCTCAGGGTAAATTGCGCTTTAACCCTCTTTCTTTACTAAAATTCTTTTGGATGTTTTTTCCTATTGGGTAATTTGTAGTTTAGCCCTTCTACTTCATTGATATTACTCTGATTGCCTGTTTTTATGGGTAAAATGACCATTTTGCCCCTAAAACGTCCTGGATCATGTCTAAGTCTTTTTCTTGCATTTTTACGCTGATTTTATGTAGAATTGATTTTAATGCATGCTTTAGTGGTAAAATTGCATTCTGACCCCTAGAGAACTTCATTTTGACTAGGAATGCACATTTGACCCCAAAATTCCTCATAATTGCATTGAACGTGTTTTCCTATGTATTTTTGATAACTTGAGCTTTAGAACTTCAGTTTTCCTTGGAATTTGGGCTTTTTGCACAAAACCCTCTGGATTTTTCATATTTGCATTCACACTTGCACTTTGCATAACTTTGCACATCTTTTTGCATAGATTTTCTCGTCTTTTCTTCCCGACTTTGCGTGCGCTTCCCAGCTTGATTTCGGCTTGGTTTTCTCCCTGTTTTCCAGATCTTCCTCGATTTTCCATGGTTTTGACTTGTTTTGGTTTTCCATCGCCCGAGGGCGTACAATAAAAGGCTTACAAAGACGACATGGTCCCGAAATGAGGATTATTTTTTCCTTTTTGATTTTCTCAGATTTATCCCCAATTTCTGCTATTTTGTGAGACGCTTTCCGAGAATTTCACGATTTTCACGATTTTCCTCATCACCCAAGGGCGTACAGTAAAGTGGCATTCTCAATGCCTACATTTGACCCTCGGATTAACTTTTTCCTTTGATTCCTTTTCTTTGCTTTGATTTGGCATGTTTTCAGTCCTCTTCGTGCATGAGCATATTGAATAAGCAAGCATACATTTACCAGACCATTGACAGTAGGAAAACCTAGAAACACCAAGTTTTCTCGGGCGCATGGGAGTGCCTAACCCCTTCCCCATGCGTAACAAGAATCCTTACCCTTTCTCTGGCCCGCATTCATTTGTGCATTGTCAATTAGGCACGGATCACACATACATTCTGCATCTTATTTGCTTCTCGATTTTCTTGTGTTTCTTGGTTTTCCCTGTCTTTCCATTAAAAGACTAGGTGGCGACTCCTTTCCTTATCCTTTTGTCTTCCCTTAGTGTTTCCAGGTCTTCTCTCTTCTTCCAGATTCACCATCTTCGCTATGACAGTATCGGATCTCCTCGTGTGTTTCCGCACATTGAGTAGCAGGAGAGCCGTGCAAGGGTTCCACAGGCATGGTCACACTATCACAGCTGAATGCTGTGCCAGCCAATTCATTCCTAGGATAACATCATAATCCTACATGTCCATTAGGATCAAACTGGCTTGAAAATTCTTTTCCCCTAACTAAATATCAACCGTCTCAAATATCTCCACGCTAGACTGTGTTCCCCCATTGGAGTGACTACATCTAGGTGGAATGCCAATCTGGTGGGCCTAGTCCCGATCTCTGAAGCAAATGACTCGGAGACAAAAGAAAATGAACTCCCAAATCGAGCAAGACTCGGGCCATCCGACCGGCCACAAGAAAAGATCCTATAATCAACACACCATAATCATGATCATAATAAGAAATAGTGTTAATTACACATAGGATCATGTTATTACAAGACAGGATTAAATTAATACAGCCGTGCTAGTTCTCACCTTCTACCACATCTCCAGATGGACCAGCATCTGGGGCAGCAATGGAGAACACTCTCCCCTTAGTAGGCTGATGTGACGCATCTCCTGCTGGCTTTAGCTGACTGGGACAGTCCTTCTGGCAGTGCCCGGACTTCCCGCAGTTGTAGCATACTACACTGTCTAAATTCCTCTGCCTGTGCCAACACCATGCTGCTACATGCCCCTTCTTGCCACAGACATGGCATGGTCCCATTTGTGGGCTGCTGCTAGACCCTGCGTGGCTGAAACCCATACTCTCTTCTCTACCAGACGTAGGCCGTTGCTTCCGCTTCTTCCCAGAGCTACTAGAACTCCCAAAACTTGGCGCTCCAATCATAGACGGTCGAGAAACAGAGGGTCGAGAAACAAAAGGTTGAGAGACAGACTTTCTCTCCTTTTCCTTCTTGGGATACTCCTCCTGAAATAGCCTACGATCGTCCTCATAGTGGCTTGCAAACTCAACAACATCCACTAATGTTTGGCATCTGAATCCAATAACTCTAGATCTCAGCACAGGGTTCAGTCCCTCCACAAACCTCTTGGCTCTGTTCTTCTCAGAAATTATAGCCTGAGAGAACTGCTCCAGTCGAAGGAAGGATGACTCATACTCAACCACAGATTGACTCCCCTGCTTTAGGTTCCTAAATTCTCTGTCCATCTTATCCCTCTCATGCTCAGGAAAAAACCTCTCATAGAATGCCTCTCAGAATTCCTCCCAAGAGATCATCAGTAGCTCCGCATTTGGAAACTTGGTGCGGCGCACTGTCCTCCACCACTGATCCGTAGCACCCTTAAGTTGAAATGCCGCGATTTGGACCCACTTCTCTGCTGGACACTCGATCCCTTCTAGGATCTTCTCCACCTCCAAGAACCAAGCCTCACACTCCTCTGGTGTGCCGCACCCATCAAAAGTCGGCACGCTAAGCTAGCGGAACTACTTGATCCACGGATCTCCCTTCGCCTCATCCTTGCTACTGTTGCCAAAGGATTGGGCAAAACCCCGCATCATCTCGCCAAACTCTCGTCTCATCCCCCTCCAAGCACTACCCTCTCCCGTCTCAGAGTCGGGTACAGGGGTCTTGCCACGACTGTGGCCTCGACGAGACATCTTCCTACCATCACCACAAAGCACAGCCAAAAGTTCAGGTGCACGACTCTCTATTGTGCAGTTCTAGGGAGCCACTAGACTAGACATCACCAAGTCAGTGCACTAGGTGAAATCTTAGCTATGATACCACTCTGTAACGCCTTGAACCCAAGCATGCTACTAAATCACAGTATCATAAGCATAATTGCATTAATTACAGAAACATTAAATAACTGTAAATAAGGCTCACCTTTAGGATCTGAATGTGCAGCTAGAAGCTCCGACTCCTACACTGGAACTCGATTGCACGCAATCTACACCTGAAAACCAAACAAAGCACGTGTGAGTGACATCTAAGTCACCCAGTACGCACTCCAAACACACAAACCACAAAATAACTGGAAAACTATAAAGCTCAGATTTTTAAATTTGAAAGCTTGGTTTTCTTTTGAAAATCCTCCTTTCTTTATATTTGAAACCACTTGGGAATTTTAAACCCAAATTCATACTCTTTTCAATAGCCATGTTTCTTTTCTTTTCTCAAAACATTTGGAAACTTATTCCAAAACCACATTCTCTTTCAGAAACACACCTTTGCATTTTATTTTAAAACCTTTGGAATTCATTTTCCAAAACATGCCCTTTTTCAATACTTGGGATTTCTTCCCAAAATCACACTTTCAAATTCATATTTCTGACCAGATCCAGCCTAAAACACAATGCCTCTCGGGCTCAAAACAAAATCATAAATACTGGTTAGTAACTGGTTAAAACATCATCATTATTTTGTATCAGGATTTTAGGACCATTCATAAGTCCAATCCTGATCAAACCACATTTCTTTTTTCATTTTTCAAATCACACTCTTTCTTATTCATTTTCACTTTTTCTTTATTAATGTTACCTTGATCAGGGGTAACCAGGCACACAAGCAGTAGGCGAGGACATCATTTCCCCTACCTCTTTGCACTGCTGCGGTGAAATTCCCCATGCGAGATGCCACCGACCCTGCCAACCGACCTTAATTTCCTTTTTCATATATGCACGGGGATACGTTTTTGTCTGACGCCCCATCGGTGACCCGAACAACTAGGTACAACGACCCAAGCTTAGCCTACACCGTCGGTGACCCGAACAACTAGGTTCAATAACCTAGGCTCAGCCTACACTGCCACGAGCTCGGTGACCCGAACAACTAGGTACCATGACCTAGGCTCAGCCTACACCGTCTCAAGCTCGGCAACCACAGTCGTGTCTAGCAACTGGTTTCATTGGAGCCTCATATTCCTACCACGTTGTCGACACCAACCCCCGTGGTTCCTTAACACATTATTAGTGTTGCATTATCAAAACTCTTTAAGCTTTTCTTTTCAAAACCATTTCCATTCTTTTCGTTGCAAGACTCTATCTCCATGCAACACGTGACCCTCCACTAGGGTCCCAACTCAAATCATGAAAACCAAGCTTAAAATTATAAATTGAGTCTCATGCCCAGAAACCACACATAATCAGTCATTCTGTTCATTTATAGGGTCCAAAACCCAAAACCATGCCCAAATCTATTTATTTGGGTTCCACATTTCTCCATGTCATTACATGGGGAAAACATCATTTACATATTGTGACCATGCCGGTGGAACCCCTGGGCGCGGTTCACCAAAACCTTACTCCGGTGTGTGGAAACACACTGGGAGGTCCGATACAGTCACAGCGAAAATGGTGAATCCGGAGGAAGAGACAAGACTCAGAAACACCAAAGGAAAAACAAAAAGGATAAGGAAAGGAGTCGCCACCTAGTCTTTTAATGGAAAGACAAGGAAAACCAAGAAAACACAAAAAAGGCAGAAAGCAAACAAGATGCAAAGATGCATGTGTGATCCGTGCCTAATGGATAATGCAAGA